>PITA01011978.1:0-64041 GCA_004023965.1 Spilogale gracilis
ATTTTAGGATTGTTTGTTCCAGCACTTTGAAAAATGTTGGTGGGATTTTGATCGGGATGGCATTGAAAGTATAGATTGCTCTGGGCAGTATAGACATTTTAACAATGTATTTTCTTCCAATCCATGAGCATGGAATGCTCTTCCATCTTTCTGTGTCTTCTTCAGTTTCCTTCATGAGTGTTCTGTAGTTCCTCGAGTACAGATCCTTTATTTCTTTGGTTAGGTTTATTCTAAGGCATCTTATGGTTTTGGGTGCTCTAGTTAATAGAATCGATTTTTTGATTTCCCTTTCTATATTTTCATTATTAGCTTATAAGAACACAACTGATTTCTGTGCATTGATTTTTTTTTTTTTTTAAGATTTTAGTTATTTGACAGAGAGAAACACAGCCAGAGAGGGAACACAAGCAGGGGGAGCGAGAGAGGGAGAAGCAGGCCTCCCGCCGAGCAGGGAGCCCAATATGGGACTCGATCCCGGATCTCCGGGATCATGACCTGAGCCGAAGGCAGTCGCTTAACCAACTGAGCCACCCAGGTGCCCCGTGTGCATTGATTTTTGTATCCTGCCACATTACTAAATTGTTGTATGAGTTCTAGTAGTTTCAGGGTGGAGTCTTTTGGATTTTCCATATAAAGTGTCATGTCATCTGTGAAGAGAGAGGATTTGACTTCTTTACCAATTAGAATACCTTTATTTCTTTGTGTTGTCTGATTGCTGTTGCTAGAACTTCTTTTTTTTTTCTTTTTTAAAAGATTTTATTTATTTGACAGAGAGAAACACAGCCAGAGAGGGAACACACTCAGGGGGAGTGAGAGAGGGAGAAGCAGGCTTCCTGCCAAGCAGGGAGCCCGATGTGGGGCTCGATTCCAGGTCTCTGGGATCATGACCTGAGCAGAAGGCAGTCGCTTAACCAACTGAGCCACCCAGGCGCCCCAGTTGCTAGAACTTCTAACACTATGTTGAACAATAGTGGTGAGTGTTTTTGTTGCTGATCTCAGTGGGAAGTCTGTCAGTTTTTCCCCATTGAGAATGATATTTGCTGTGGGTTTTTGTAGATAGATTTTATGAGGAATGTCCTTTCTATCCCTATACTTTGAAGAGTTTTAATCAGAAACGGATGCTGTATTTTGTCAAATGCTTTTTATGCATCAATTGAGCGGACTGTGTGGTTCTTTTCTCTTCTCTTATTGATTTGTTCTATCATATTGATTAATTTGCGAGTGTTGAACCACCCTTGCATCCCTGGGATAAATCCCACCTGGTCGTGGTGGATAATCTTTTTAATGTACTGTTGGATCCTATTAGCAGGATCTTGTTAAGAATGTTAGCATCCATATTCATCAGGTATATTGATCTGAAATTCTCCTTTTTGATGGGGTCTTTGCCTGGTTTGGGGATTAAAGTAATGCTGGCTTCATAGAAAGAGTCTGGAAGTTTTCCTTCTGTTTCTATTTTTTGAAACAGCTTCAGGAGAATAGGTATTACTTCTTCTTTGAATATTTGGTAGAATTCCCTAGGAAATCCGTCAGGTCCTGGGCTCTTGTTTTTTGGGAGGTTTCTGATCAGTGCTTCAATCTCGTTACTAGATACTGGTCTATGCAGGTTGTCAATTTCTTCCTGTTTCAGTCTTGGAAGTTTATAGGTTTCTAGGAATGCATCCATGTCTTCTAGGTTGTTTTATTGGCATATAATTGTTGATAATCGTTTCTGATGATTGTTTCTATTTCTTTGGTGTTAGTCATGATATCTTCCCTTTCATTCATAATTTTATAATTTGGGTCTTCTTTTTTTTTTTTTTAAGATTTTATTTATTTATTTGACAGAGAGAGAGATCAGAAGTAGGCAGAGAGGCAGGCAGAGAAAGAGGAGGAAGCAGGCTTCCTGCTAAGCAGAGAGCCTGATGTGGGCCTCGATCCCAGAACCCTGAGATCATGACCTGAGCTGAAGGCAGAGGCTTAACCCACTGAGCCACCCAGGTGCCCGGGTCTTCTCCCTTTTCTTTTGGATTTTTTGGCCAGTGGTTTATCAATCTTATTGATTCTTTCAAACAACCAGCTTCTAGTTTCATCGATCTGTTTTACTGTGTCTCTAGTTTCTAGTTCATTGATCTCTGCTCTAATCTTAATTATTTCCCTTCTTATGTGTAGGGTTGGCTTAATTTGATGTTTATTTTACAGTTCTTTAATGTGTAAATAGAGTTGGTGTATTCAGGATTTTTCAATTTTTGTGAGTGAGGCTTGGTTGACTGTGTATTTTCTCCTTAGGACTGCCTTGGCCATATCCCATAGGTTTTGGATCGATGTATCTTTATTCTCATTGGCTTCCATGAAATGCTTAAGTTCTTCTTTGATTTCCTGGTGGATCCAAACATTCTTGAGTAGGATAGTCTTTAGCTTTCAAGGATTTGAATTCCTTCCGAACTTTTTCTTATGGTTGAGTTCCAAATTTAAGGCATTGTGGTCAGAGAATATGCAAGGAATAATCTCCATCATTTGGTATGGATTTAGCCCTGATTTTTGACCTAGTATGCAGTCTATTCTGGAGAAAGTTCCAAGTGCACTCGAGAAGGATGAGTATTCTATTGTTTTAGGGTGGAATGTTCTGAATATACCTACAAGATCCATCTGGTCCGATGTGTCATTCAAAGCTCTTGTTTCTTTGTTGATTTGTTTAGATGATCTGTCCATTGCTGAGAGTGGCCTGTTAGGATCCCACAATGAATGTATCGGTATCGCTATGACTCTTTATTTTGCTTAACAGTTGACTTTTGTAGTTGGCTGCTCCCATTTTGGGGGCATAAATATTTCCAACTGTTAGATCTGCTTTGTGTATAGACCCTTAAAGAATGATGTAGTGTCCTCCTGTGTCTCTGACTACAGTCTTTAGATTAAAATCTAATTGTCTGATATAAGAATCACTACCCCAGCTTTCTTTTGAAGCCTGTTGGCATGAAAGATGGTTCTCCATCCCCTCACTTTCAGTCTGGATGTATCTTTAGATTCAAAGTGTGTCTCTTGTAAACAGCATGTGGAGAGGTTCTGTCATTTTTTCCAGTCAGCATCCCTGTGCTATTTTATGGAAGCATTTAGGCCATTCACGTTGAGAGTGATTATTAAAAGACACATTTTTTTGACATCCTGTTGCCTGTGAAGTCCTTGTTTCTATAGATTGCCTCTGTAATTTCTGTTCTGTGTCACTCCTGGGTTCTTTCCTCTTTTATAGAACCCTCCCTTAATATTTCTTGTAGTGCTGGCTTGGTGGTCACATAATCATTTTGACCTTGCCAGTCCTGGAAGCTCTTTATTTCTCCATCCTTTTTGAAAGTAAGCCTTGCTGGGTACATTATCCTTTGTTGCATATTTTTTTTTCATTTAGTTTCCTGAATATGTCTTGCCAGCCCTTTCTGGCTTGCTAGGTTTCTGTGGACAGGTCTGACATTATTCTGATGGTCCTCCCTCTATGCATAAGGTATCTCTTCCCTCTAGCTGCCCTTAGGACATATTCTTTGAATTTATAATTTGTGAATTTCACAATTATGTGCCTGGAGGTTTTTCTAGGCTCATTGATCTTGGGTGTGTGTGTGTCCTCTCTGTGTCTAGCACACAAACACTTGTTCCATTCCCCAGATTAGGGAAATTTTCATCCAGAATATGTTCAAGTATATCTTCTAGTTTTCTCTCTCTCTCTCTCCTCCCTCATGAATCCCAATAATTCTGATATTGGAGCATTTCATGGCGTCATTTTTTCCCAATTCTATTTTCATGGGATTTTAGCTGTCTGTTTCAAGATTTCTCCTGATCATCCTTCTCAATCAATCTGTCTTCTAGATCACTAATGCAATTTTGTGCTTCATTTACCCTAGCTGTTAGAGTATTTAGATTACATTGGATCTCATTGATAGCATTTTTCACCTCTACCTAGTTAGCCTTCACTTCCACCCTTAGAGATTCTATCTTGCCACTCATGCTCTTTTCCAACTTAGCCATTGCTTGTATAATTGCTACCCTGAATTCCATTTGTCATATTCTTTATGTCCATATCCAGTAGTTCTGTAACAGGGGTTGCAGTCTCTGAATTTTTGTTTTGTTGGTTGTTCTTCCTCCAAGTCATTTTGGTGAGGGGTAGTTGAGGGGATTATAGCTGAATATATCAACTACAATCCAGGCTAGTTGCCCTTTGGAAGGTTTCAGAGCAATCAGAAGTCACCACCAAAAAGTATGAAGAAAGATAAAAGAGAGAAAAAGAAAAAAAAAGCAAGAAGACACCTGGCCAAAATGGGCCCCAATGGTAGGATTTAAATGGAACAAAAACAAAAAAGAATAAAAAGGCCATCAAAAGTAAAAGAAAGGGGGAAAAGAACCAAAAAGCAAAACCTAGCCCAAATGACCCCCAATAATCTTTATATAGTACAAAGGTAAAACAAATACACAGAAACACTGACAGAAGAATAAGATGGAAGGTAATTACAATGCATCAGTGTGGGTGAGGAAAGTATTTCAGTTTCTTCTGGGTATATCTTGCTATTTTTGTTAGAGGACTCCACTTTCTAGGGATAGGGAAATTAAAACTGGTTTATATATAGGGGTAGTATGGAATAGGAAAGGATTACCCCTCCCTTCAACCCCTCCCCCCTGGCTTGTGCTCTTTATCAAATAAATATCAAATAAATAAGTAAGCAAAATATTTTCTTTTTTGAAGTAGTTTAAAAAACGATAGCTACATTTGTGGTGAGCACAGCACAATGTATAAAGAAATTGAAAGACTATATTGTACTCCTGAAACTAATGGAACATTGTGTTAACTCTACATAAACTGAAAAATGTTTTAACCAAATAAAATTAGAAATGAAAAAGGAGACATAACTGACACAAGTGTACAAGTATCATAAAAGACTATTGTGAACAATTATATGGCAAAAACTGGAAACCAGAAAGAAATATATAAACTTATAGAAATATATAACCTATAAAGACTGAATCATGAAAAAATAGAAAATATGAACAGACCAATAGTGAGTAAAGACATTAAATCAGTAATCAAAAACCTCTCAACAGCAAGAAGACCAGGACCAGATAATTATATTGGTTGAATTCTACCAAACATTAAAGAAGCATTAACAACAATCCTTATCAAACTCTTCTAAAAAATTGAAGAGGAAGGAACACTCTCAGTTTCATTTTACATGGCCAGCATTGTCCTGATACCAAAGCTAGATAAGGACGCTACAAGAAAAAAAGGAAACAAAACAAAAACCCCCAAAAATCACAGACCAATATCCCCTCTGACCATAGATGAAAAAACTCTTAATAAATATTAGCAAACCAAATTCAACATCACAATAAAAGTACTGTACACTGTGATGAAGGGGGATTCATCCTTGTGATACAAGGATGGTTCAATATATGCAAATCAATAAAAAACAGAATAACAATAGATAATAATATCTTTAATAGAATAAAAGATAAAAATCATATGATAATCTCAGTAGATGCATAAAAAGGAATTGACAGAATTCAACATCCATTTATGATAAGAACTCTGAACATATAGAAAGAGGCATACGTCAACATAATAAAAGCCATACAGGACAATCCCACATATATCATACTCAATGATGAAAGCTTGACAACTTTTCCTCTAAGATCAGGAACAAGACAAGGATGCCCCCTGTCACCACACCTACTCAGTACAATCAGGCAAGAAAAAAAATTTAAAAGTCTTCTAAATCAGAAAGGAAAAAGTAAGTTGTATCTATTTGCAGATGACATGGTTTTATATGTAGAAAATCCTAAACATTCTACCAAAAACTGTTAGGTGCAATGAATTCAGGAAAGTTGCAAGATACACTATCAACATACCAATATTAGTAGTGTTTCTATACAGTAACGACAAATTATCTGAAAAAGAAATTTGATAATCCCATTTACAATAGCATCAAACACAATAAAATACTTAGAAATATATTTAATCAACGAGGTGAAAAGATTGTGAATAGCCAAAACAATCCTGAGAAAGAACAAAGTTGGAGGCATCATACTTTCTGATTTTAAACTGTATGTAATAATAGAGCTATAGTAATCACACAGTATAGTATTGTCATAAAAACAGACATTTAAATGGAACAGAATAGAGATCCCCAAAATAAGCCCATACACTTACAGTCAATTAATTCTTGACAAAACATCAAGAATATACAATAGGAAAATATGGTCTCTTCGATCAATGATACTGAGAAAACTGGATATCCACATGCAAAAGAATGAAACTACTTCTTCACAACACACAAAAATCAACTCAAAGTGTATTAAAGACTTGAAAGTAAGACCTGAAATAACAAAACACCTTTGGAAGAAAATATAAGAGGCAAGCTCTTTAATGTTGGTCTTGGGGATGACTTACTTTTTTTTTTTTTTGACATCAAAAGCAAAGACAACAAATGAAAAATATATGTGTGGGACTGCATCACACTAAAAAGTTCTGTGCGGGGGTGCCTGGCTGTCTTGGTCAGTAGAGCTTGATCGTGTGGTTGGGTGTAGAGATTACTTAAAACTAAAATAGTTTTTTAAAATTAAAAAAATAAAAAGCTCTAGGCAGCAGAGAAAAACACAACAAAATCAAAAGCAACCTATGAAACAAGACAAGGATGTCCACTCTTACCACTTAAATTCTACATACTACTAGAAGTTCTACCCACAGCAATCAGACAACAAAAAGATATAAAAGGTATCCAAATTGGTAAGGAAGAAGTAAAACATTCACTACCCGGAAATGATATGATACTATAGACAGAAAACCCAAAAGACTCCCCACAAAACTGCTAGAATTGATAAACAAATTCAGTAGAGTTGCAGGATACAAAATCAATGCACAAAAATCTGTTGCATTTCTATACACCAAAAATGAAGCAGCAGAAAGAGGAAGAAAACAATCCCATTTACAATTGCAACAAAAATAAGATCCCTAGGAATAAACCAAAGAGGTGAAAGACCTATACTATGAAAACTATATAACACTGGTGAAAGAAACTGAAGATGACACAAAGAAATGGAAAGACATTCAGGCTCATGGATTGGAAGAGCAAATATTTCTAAAATGCCTATGATACCCAAAGCATTCTACACATTTAACACAATCCTATCAAAATAACAACAGTATTTTTCATAGAACCAGAACAAACAATTTTTAAATTTGTATGGAATCACAAAAGACCTCAATTAGCCAAAGCAGTCTTGAAAAAGAAAAGCAAATTTGGAGACATCACAATTCTGAAGCACGAGTTAAATTACGAAGCTGTAGTAACCAAACAGTATGGTACTGACAGAAAAATAGACACAGAGATCAACTGAGCAGAGTAGAAAACACAGAAATAAACCCACAATTATATGGCCAGCTAATCTCTGACAAATCAGGAAAGAATATCCAACGAGAAAAACCCCTTTCAACAAATGGTGTTTGGAAAACTGGACAGCAACATGCAAAAGAATGAAACTAGACTACTTTCTTTCAACATACACAAAAATAAATTCAAATTCAAAATGGATTAAAGACCGAAATATGAGACCTAAAACCACAGAAGTCATAGAAAAGAGCAAAGACAGTAATTTCTCTGGCATTGCCTATAGCAACTTTTTTCTAGAGAGGTCCCTGAAACAAGGGAAACAAAAGCAAAACTAAACTAGGGGAACTACATCAAAATAAAAAGCTTCTGTGCAGTGATGGAAACAACCAACAAAACTAAATGGCAGCCGATGGAATAGGAGAAATTTGCAAATGACATACCGGTAAAGGGGTGCCATACCCAATTAAGGGGTAGAATCCAAAATCTATAAAGAACATATACAACTGAACACACACAAAATGAATAATCCAATTTAAAAATGTGCAGAAGACACCTTTTTCCGAAGAAGTCATACAGATGGCCAACACGCACATTTGAAAAGATGCTCATTATCATGTATCATCAGGGAAATGCAAATCAAAACTACAATGAGATATCACCTCATACCTGTCAGAATGGCTAAAATCAAAGCCACAAGAAATAACAGGTGTTGGTGAGGATGTGGAGGAAAAGCAACCCTCTTGCAATGTTGGTGGTGGGAATGCAAATGGGTACAGCCAGTTTGGGAAACAGTATGGAGATTCCTCAAAACAGTATGGAGATTCTAGCAATATCCTAGAATCCAGTAACGGCACTACTTGCTTTTTTTGGGGGGGGGCTTGGGGGCTTGTTTTTTGTTTTTGTTTTTGCACTGTTGGGTTTTTAACCAAAGATTACAAAAACACTAATTCAAAGAGATATATGCACCCCTATATTTATTGCAGAATTGCTTAACAATAGCCAAGATATGGAAACAGCCCAAATGTCCTGATAGATTAATGGATAAAAAATGTGGTATATACACAATGGAATATTTTTCAGCCATAAAAAAAGAATAAAATCTTGCCATTTGTAGCAACTTAATTAAAACTATAGAGTCTGTTGCTAAGTGAATGAATCAGTCAGAGAAAGACAAATACCTTATGACTTTACTCATATTTGGAACTTAAGAAACAAAACAAGTGAGCAAAGAGGAAAAAAAGAGACAGACAAACCAAAAAGGAACAGACTCTTAACTATAGATAACAAACTGATGGTTACTAGAGGGGAGGTAGGTGGGAAGATGGGTGAAATAGGTGATGGGAATTAAAGAGGGCACTTATGATGAGCACTGGATAATTACATTTTTTTTAGAAAGAAAACCTATGAAATGGGAAGAGAATATTTCCAAACCATAACCAATAAGTGGTTAATATCTAAAATATACAAGGAACTCATGCAATTCAATAGATAGCTAGATAACCCAGTTGAAATATGGTCAAAAGATCTGAATAGGCATTTTCTCAAGGCATAAAAATGTCCAACACATACATGAACATGTGTTCAGCATCACTAATCATCAGAGAAATGCAAATCAAAATTACAATGAGAAATAACTTTACACTTGTTAGAATGCCTATTATCATAAAAACAAGAGGTACCAAGTGCTGCTGAGAATGTAGAGGAAAGGGAACCCTCATACACTGTTGGTGGGAATGTAAACTGGTACAGCCACCACTGACAACAGTATGGAGGTTCCTCCAGAAATCAAAACTAGAACTACTATATGATCCATGAATCTGGTATATTTATCCAAAGAAAATCCAAAGAAAATTAAATGATCTCAAAAGATATCTATACCCCTATGTTCAAAGCAGTATTCACAACAGCCAAGGTACAGGAAAAAGCCTGTTTTTATTGATGGATGAATGGATAAAGTAAATATATATACAAATGGAATATTAGCCTTTAAAATAAGGAAATCTTACCATTTGCAAGAATATGAAGAGACTTGGAAGGCGTTATGCTAAGTAAAGCAAGCAAGAGAAAGATAAATACTGCATAATACCATATATATGTTGAATCTACAAAAGTCCTTTTGAAGTTGAACTCATATAAACAGAGTCGAATGGTTGTTGCAGGGGCTGGAGAGTGGGGAAAATGTGTAGAGGTTGATAGAAGTGCATAAGCTTTTAGTTATAACATGAATACAGTTTAAAGATCTAATGCATAATATGGTGGCTATAGTTGATAATTCTGGGTTGTATAATTGAAATTTGCTAAGGAAATAGAACAACTGTTCTCACTAACTAACTAACTAAATAAATAAAATTTGGGGGGCAGAATACATTAACTAGATTGTGAAAATCCTTTCACAGTGTATACATATACCAAATCATCACTGCGCATCTTATTTTTTAAGGTTTTGTTTAAATTACATTTAGTTAACATACAGTGCAATGGCGCGCCTGTGTGGCTTAGTCGTTAGCATCTGTCTGCAACTTAGGTCATGATCTTGGGTCCTGGGAACAAGCCCTGCATCGGGCTCTCTTCTCGGCAGGAAGGCTGCTTCTCCCTTTCTCACTCCCCCTCCTTGTGTTCCCTCTCTAGCTGTTTCTCTCTGTTAAATAAATAAACACATCTTAAAAAACACAAAAAAACCATACAGTGCAATATTGATTTCAGGAGTAGAATTTGGTGATTCATCACTTACATACAACACCCAGTGCATATCATCACAAGTGCCATCTTTAATACCCACCATCCATCTAGCCCAACTCCTATGTACCTCCCTCCATCAACATTTAGTTTGTTCTCTATAGTTAAGTGTCTCTTATGGTGGCTCCTAAGAGCCAGTGGGTGGCTCAGGTGGTTAAGCACCTGCCTTTGGCTCCAGTCATGATCTCAGGGTCCTGGATCCAGCCCAACATGGGACTCCCTGCTCAGTGGGGAGGCTGATTCTCCCTCTTCCTCTGCCTCCACCTCCTCTTCTCTGTTCATGCTCTGTCTCTTTCTCTCTCACATAAATAAATAAAATATTTTTTTTTAAAAAAGAGTCCCTTGGGATGCCTGGGTGGCTCAGTTGGTTAAACTTCTGCCTTTGGCCTAGGTCATGATCCTGGAGACCCAGGATCGAGCCCCACATCGGGCTCCCTGCTCGGCGGGAAACCTGCTTCTCCCTCTCTCATAGCCCCTGCTTGTGTTCCCTCTCTCTCTGTGTTTCTCTCTGTCAAATAAATAAATAAAATCTTTAAAAAAAAAAAAAAGAGTCTCTTAATGGTTTGGTCCCTTCTCTTTTTTCCCCTCCCATATGTTCATCTATTTTGGTTCCTAAATTCCACATGTGAGCAAAATCATATGATATTTGTTTCTCTGACTGATTTATTTTGCTTGTCATAATACACTCCAGGTCCGTCCACATCGGTGCAAATGGTATGATTTTATTTTTTTGATGACTGAGTTATATTCCATTGTATGTATACACCACATCTTTATCCATTCATCAGTCAATGGACATTTGGGTTCTGTCCATCATTTGACTATTGTTTTTTTTTGTTTTGTTTTGTTTTTTCATTTGACTATTGTTGATAAAGCTGCTATAAACATCAGGGGAACTATACCTCTTTGAATCTGTAGTTTTGCATCCATGTAAATACCAAGTAGTACAACTGCTGGATCATAGGGTAGTTCTATTTTTAACTTTTTGAAGAAACTCCGTATTGTTTTCCAGAGTAGTTGCACCAGGTTGCATCAACACCAAAAGTGCAAGAGGGCTCCCCTTTTTCCACATCCTTGTCAACCCCTGTTATTTCTTCTGTTGTTAATTTCAGCTATTCTGGCAGGCATCAGGTGATATCTTATTGTGGTTTTGATTTGCATTTCCCTGATGATAAGTGATGTTGAGCATCTTTTCATGTGTCTGTTAGTCATTTGGATGTCTTCTCTGTAAAAGTCTCTACTCACATCTTCCTCCCATTTCTTAACTAGATTATTTGTTTTCTGGATTGAGTTTTGTAAGTTCTTTCTAGATTTTCAAAACTAATCCTTTATCAGCTATGCCATTTCCAAATATCTTCTCCCATTTGTTTTTTCCTTCACTGTGCACAAACTTTTTATCTAGACAAAGTCTCAATAGTTCATTTTTGCTTTTGTTTGCCTTGCCTCTGGTAATGTGTCTAGTAAGAGGCTGCTCCAACTGAGGTCAAAAAGGTTCCTGCCTATGTTCTCCAGGATTTTGATGGTTTCCTGTCTTACATTTCAGTCCTTCAACCATTTTGAATTTTATTTTATGTGTGGTGTAGGAAAGTGGTCCAGTTTCATTCTTCCGCATGTTGTCCAGCTTTTCCAAACCATTTGTCGACTATCCATTGGACAATCTTTCCTGCATTATTGAGACTAGTTGACCATGTAGTAGTGGATCCATTTCCGAGTTTTCTGTTCTGTTTCATTGATCTACATGCCTGTTTTTGTGCCAGTAGTATACCGTCTTGATAACTACAGTTTTATATTATACTTGAAATGCAGAATGATGCCTCCAGCTTTGGTTTTCCTTGTTCAGGATTACATTGGCTATTCAAGGTCTTAATTGTGGTTTCATATGGATTTTAGGATTGTTTGTTCTAGTTCTATGAAAAACGTGGTATTTTGATAGGGACTGTGTTAAATATGTAGATTGCATTGGGTAGCATAGACATTTTAACAATGTTTGTTCCAATCCATGAGCATGGAGTGTTTTTCCAGTTCTTTTCATCCTCTTCAATTTCTTTCATAAGTGTTGTGTAGTTTTCTGAATATAGACCTTTTACCTCTTTGGTTAGGTTTATTCCTAAGTATCTAATTATTTTTTATGCAATTGCAAATGATGTCAATTCCTTGATTTCTTTTTCTGCTACTTTATTGGTATATAGAAATGCAACTGATTTCTGTATGTTGATTTTATGTCCTGTGACTTTGCTGAATTCAAGTATTAGTTCTAGTAATTTTTTTGGTGGAGCCTTTCAGGTTTTCTACAGAGAGTATCATGCCTTTGCAAATAGTGAAAGTTTGATGTCATCCTTGACAATTTGAATGCCTTTTAGTTCTTTCTGTTGTTTGATTGCTAAGGCTAAGACTGTTGGTACTATGTTAAATAGTAACGATGAGAGTGGATATCTGTTTTGTTCCTGACTGTAGGGCAAAACTCTCAATTTTTCCCCATTAAGGATGATATTAGCTATGGGTCTTTCCTATGTGGTCTTCATGATATTGAGGTATGTTCCATCTATCCCTACTTTGTTGAGGGTTTTTATCAAGAACAGATGCTGTATTTTGTCGTGTTTTTTTCTGTCTCCATTTAGAGGATCATATGTTTTTTATCCTTTTATTAATGTGGTATATCACATTGATTTGTGAATAGTGAACCACTCCCTGCAACACAAGAATAAATCCCACTTGATCACGGTGAATGATTCTTTTAATATATTATTCAATTTGATTTGCTAGTCATGTTCATCAGAGATACTGGCCTGTAATTCTTTTTAGTGGAGTGTTTGTCTGGATTTCACATTGTACATTTTAAAGTTAAAAAAAGAAAAAAAGACCAAAAATGTCATCATTCCCATTGTCTGATTAGTGGCCCCTACTCTTAACCTTTATTTCTTGTTAAAAACAGATCCTCAATTAATGATAAAAACTAAAACATATTCTTCAAATAATGAAAAATTATATTATTTTAGTAGATTTTTAAAGACCCAAAGAAAACTTATTTAAAAATGCCATAACCCCAATATAAATTTCTATGGGTGGGTCCAACAGCAGACTGGATACAGGAAAGGTGACAATTAACTAGGAAAATAGAAGAAATAATTGAGAATATAAGGAAAGACACCAAAAAACAACCATGGAAACATGAAAAAGAGGTTGAGATATGGATGCTAAATAAGAAAGTCTAAGTTTGTTTAACTGAGACACCAAATATAGGTTCAAAATCCAAATGAAATTTTTTTTATTATGTTCACTTAGACAGAATATAGTACATCATAAGTTTTTGTTGCAGTGTTCAATGATTCATTAGTTTCCTATAACACCCAGTGCTCATCCCAGCATGTCCCCAACGTGTACCCATCACCCAGGTACCCCCTCTCCCACTCACCCACCTCTGTTTATTTCCCAGAGTCTAGAGTCTCTCGTGGTTTCTTTCCCTCTCTGATTTCTTCCCACTCCATTTTCCCTCTCTTCCCCTGTGGTCCTCAACTCTATTCCTTATGTTCCATATATGATTGAAACCATATGGTAATTGTCTTTCTCTGCTTGACTTATTTCACTTAGCATAATTCCCTCCAGTTCCACCCATGTTGATGCAAATGGTGGGTATTCATCCTTTCTGATGGCTGAGTAATATTCTGTTGTATATACAAACCACATCTTATTTATCCATTCCTCTGTTGAAAGGCATCTCAGTTCCTTCCACTGTTTGGCTATTATGGACATTGTGGCTATGAACATTGGGGTGCATGTGCCCCTTCTTTTAACTACATCCATACCCCTTTAGGGTAAACACCCAGTAGTGCATTTGCTGGGTTATAGAGTAGCTCTATTTTTAACGTCTTGAAGATAATCCATACTGTTTTCCAGAATGGCTGTACCAGCTTGCATTCCCACCAAGAGCACAAGAGGGTTCCCCTTTCTCCACAACTTTGCCAACACTTATTGTTTCCTGTCTTGTTAATTCTGGCCATTTTAGGGGTGCCTAGGTGGCTTGGGCATTAAGAGTCTGCTTTCGGCTCAGGTCATGATCCTGGAGTCCCTTTATTCGAACCCGGCATCAGGCTCCCTGTTCAGCGGGAAGCCTCCTTCTCCCTCTCCCCCTGCTTGTGTTCCCTCTCGCTGTCTCTCTCTGTTAAATAAATTTTAAAAAATCTATAAAAAAAATTCTGGCCATTCTAACACTGTAGGGTGGCCTCTTGTTGTGGTTTTGATTTGAATTTCCCTGATGCTGAGTGATACTGAGCACCTTTTCATGTGTCTTTTAGCCATTTGGATGTCTTCTGCCCATTTCTGATTGGATTGTTTGTTTTTTGGTTATTGAATTTGAGAAGTTCTTTATAGATCTTGGATGTCAGCCCTTTATCCAAAATGTCATTTGCAAATATCTTTTCCAATTCTGTGGATTGCCTCTTAGTTTTGTTGACTTTCCTTTGCTGTACAAAAGCTTTTTATCTTGATGAAGTCCCAAAAGTTCACTTTTGCTTTTGTTTCCTCTACCTTTAAAGCCACATCTTGAAAGAAGTTGTTGTGACCCTGTGAAAGAGGTTACTGCCCATGTTCCCCTCTAGGATTTTGATGAATTCCTGTCACACATTGAGGTCTTTCATCCATTTTATCTTTGTGTATGGTGTAAGAGAATGGTCTAGTTCCATTCTTCTGCATGTGGCTGTAGAGTTTTCCCAGCACCATTTATTGAAGAAACTGTCTTTTTCCATTGGATTTTTGTTCTGCTTTGTCAAAGATTAGTTGATGATAGAGTTGAGGGTCCATTTCCAGGCTCTGTATTCTGTTCCACTGATCTGTGTCTGTTTTTGTGTCTATACTGTACTGTCTTGATGACTACAGCTTTATAATATAGCTTGAAGTCAGGCATTGTGATGCCCCCAGTTTTGGCTTTCTTCTTCAAAATCCTCATGGCTATTCAGGGGCTTTTCTTGTTCCATACAAATTTTAATATTATTGGCTCTAGCTCTGTGAAAAATGTCTCTGGTATTTTGATAGGGATTGCATTGAAAGTGTAAATATCTCTGGGCATCATAGACATTTTAATGATGTTTATTCTTCCAATTCATGAGCAGGGGATGTTTTTCCATCTCCTGTGTCTTCCTCAATTTCCTTCATAAGTGTTCTATAGTTTCTAAAGTATAGATCCTTTGCCTGTTTGGTTAGGCTTATTCTCTAAAGGAAGCACTCAGGAAAACTGTCTTGGAATCTATCACTATTAGAACACATTTCTGCCATATGTATGTTTGACATATATGTGCATTTCCTTCTAAGGTAACGGGCTACTCATATTTTATTAGTTTCTTATGCTAAACTTCTTTGTACCTATACCACAGTGATAGAGGTATTGATGATGGTTGGACAAGATTGAAAGCATTTTTGGGATTGTAAGGAAATTTTACTTGATACAGTTTTGATGTGACATACTTTTATATTTTTTCAGAAATTGGTAAACTGTGGCTTAACAAGAATATGTAGCTAATTATATTATCAAGGTTTTAACCATCTGTGTATATAAGATATCTCATTTTGTTTTTCCCCAAATGAGTCCTATTGATCTTTAATGATCAAATCCACTATTTTCAGTGGGAAACTCCACTATTTTGAGTGGGAAACTCATCCTACATTTTGGATGGAGTATTTTTGACTTTTGACCAGTTTGTCAACAACTTTCTTTAATAGGTGAACTATGTTATTAACTCTATAAGAAATTAAGGAAAAGAGTGGAAGCAAAAATACTATATAATCAATAGTGTGTTATTATACTGTGTATGATAATTATGTATTTTTCTATAATTATCCCAGTTACCTTATTGATTCATAACTACCATAAAAATGAATTAAGCCCTGTTTAATTGGAGAAAGTCTCTATGACCTTTTTGTTTCTTTATAGAAACTTTTATACTGTAGAACATACTGGTAACCATCAGGATACTCTTTTTCTTTCTGATTAAAATGTACCCCAGTGTTCATAGTAGCAATAGCCACAATCGCCAAACTGTGGAAAGAGCCACATGAAACAATGCTTGTTTCACATTGTTTTCTGACATTATTTCATTATTTTATGCTTTTATTCAAATGGATATAGAAATACAGAAATCCCCCAGGCAAATTTTTTAAATATTTTATTTTCTCAGTGTTGCAAGATTCATTGTTTGTGCACCACACCCAGTGCTCCATGCAATACATGCCCTCCTTAACACCCCCCACCAGGCGCACCCATTCACCCACCCCCTGCCTTCCAAAACCCTCAGTTTGTTTCTGAGTCCACAGTCTCTTATGCTTCATCTGCCTCTCTGATTTATGCAGTTCACATTTCCTTTCCTTCTCTCTTTTTTAAAAATTATTTATTTATTTGACAGAGAGAAACACAGCGACAGAGGGAACATAAGCAAGGGGGAGTGAGAGAGGGAGAAGCAGGCTTCCCACCAAACAGGGAGCCTGATGTGTAGCTTGATCCCAGGACTCTGGGATCATGACCTGAGCCAAAGCAGATGCTTAACAACTGAGCCACCTGGGCACCCCAATAATTCTTATTTTATTTTATTTTATTTTATTATTTTATTTTATTTATTATTTTATTTTATTTTTTCAGTGTTCCAAGAGTCATTGTTTATGCCCCACACCCAGTGCTCCATGCAATACGTGCCTTTGATACCCACCACCGGGCTTACCTACCCCCGACCCCCTCCCTTCTGGGTCCAAAGTTTCTTATGTTTCATCTTCTTCTCTGATCTACTCCACGTCCTCCCCTTCTCTTAAAGTCCTCCATGTTACTCCTTATGCTGCACAAGTAAGTGAAACCATATGATAATTGACTTTCTTTGTTTGGCTTATTTCATTCAGCATAATCTCTTCCAATCTGGTCCATGTTGCTACAAAAGTTGGATATTCATCCTTTCCTATGGAAGCATAATATTCCATTGTATATATGGACCATATCTTTTTTACCCATTCATCTGTTGATGGGCACCTTGGCTCTTTCCACAGTTTGACGATTGTGGCTATTGCTACTATGAACATTGGGGTATATATGATCATCTTTTTTTTTTTGGGTGTTGAGTTTGAGGAGTTCTTTATAACTCTTGGATATCTGCCCTTTGTCTGTAATGTCATTTGCGAATATCTTCTTTTATTCCATGGGTTGCGTATTTGTTTTCTTGATTGTTTCCTTTGCTGTGCAGAAGCTTTTTATTTTGATGAAGTCCCAAAGTTTATTTTTGCTTTTGTTTCCTTTGCCTTTGGAGACATGTCTTGAAAGAAGTCACAGTGGCTGATGTCAGAGAGGTTACTGCCTATGTTCTCCTCTAGGATTTTGATACATTCCTGTCTCACGTTGAGGTCTTTCGTCCATTACGAGTTTATCTTTGTGTATGGTGTAAGAGGATGGTTGAGTTTCATTCTTATACATGTAGCTGTCCAGTTTTCCCACCACCATTTATTGAAGAGACTGTCTTTTTTCCACTGGGTATTTTTTTCTGCTTTGTCAAAGATGATTTGACTGTAGAGTTGTGGGTCCATATCTGGACTCTCTACTGTGTTCCATTGGTCTATATGCCTGTTTTTATGCCAGTACTATGCTGTCTTGGTGATCACAGCTTTGTAATAAAGCTTGAAATCAGGTAACATGATGCCCCCAGCACTGTTTTTCTTTTTCAACATTTCTTTAGTAATTACGGGGTCTTTACTGGTTCGATACAAATTTTAGGATTGTTTGTTCCAGCACTGTGAAAGATGCTGGTGGAATTTTGATCAGGATGGCATTGAATGTATAGATTGATTGCTCACTCCCAGGCAAATATTAAGAGAAATAGATTCAAGGAAAGATTTTCAGTGAAATAACCTTCTAACTGTAATCATGTGTAAGACATCAACCCAAATTATAAAAATTTCATATAATGCAGTTGTAATTAGAGCCTGACAAAATGACAACCTGGTTTGGTTATTCCCTGGAACAACTCAGGTCTAAGCATATTTGTACTCATGCCTGTGGTTTATTATGGTGAAATGATACAATGCAAAATCAGCACAGTGACATGATGCAGAGTGAAGTCTAGAGGAAGCCACGTGCAGGCTTCTAAGAATCCTCTGCCTGTGGGTGTGCTTAATTCCTTCAGCATCCAGTTATGGCAACTCATGTGAGATGTTGTGTGCCAATACAAGAATCTTATAGATACTCAGTGCCTGAAGTTTTCTTTAAATGATAATCATGTAGGCGTCTTCTCCCTAGCATATACCAAAATTCCAGGTTCCCAGAAGGAAATCAAGTATACAGGATAAATCACCTGGTTTGTACCAACACTTAGACACAGCCACTCTTATCAGCTATGGAATGGTGGAAACCCTCCCCAAATCCAAGTTCCCAGATGCCAGCCAAGGGCCAGCCATTCATGTGGGGTCTAATGGTGGCAGTCTTTGGCTTGCTGTATGGAATCTTTTTCTGTACGGGAACTATAACCCTGATTTAATTTTTGGTGGTGTGGTATGACATGGTACTGGTTTCAGTAACATTACTCATATTAAATTGAAGTGCTGGTTACTTTCTTGTTATTTCAGTTTTTATCTTAATTTTCAAGGTATCTGTATCTTGCATTATACATGGTAATAGCAGGCTCAATGGATACCTTTTTTTTCCCCTTTACAATAAATAGGCCTTATTTTTTAGAACATTTTCAAGTTTATGGAAAAATATAGCAGAAAGTACAGAGAGTGTCAATTTACCACTTGTTCCCCTACATGCATAGCCTTCCCTGTTATTAACATCCTGTACCACAGTGGTACATTATTATATTTACATTAACTCATCTTTATCACCCAAAGTCCGTAATTTCCATAAGGGTTCAGTCTTGGTGTCGTACATTCTATGGGTCTTACAAACGTATAATGACATGTATCTATCATGCGGTGTCACATGGAATAGTTTCACTGCCTTAAAAGTACTCTGTGCTCTGCCTATTCATCCCTCCCTTTGCCGCAGCCCTCAACTCCTACCTTAAAAAGTTGTACTTTTTCCAGAATGTCATATAGTCACAGTCATACAGAGGATATCTTCTTGAATGTTAATAAATTAAAATTCCAAGGTAATTGAGTGTAGTGATTCAAGATATTCTTTGTCCTTTGTTTTGTTTTGTTATCCGTGTAGGATTTGATGACATATGTCTTACAGACGGAGAAAGTGTGATTTCTATAGATATTTTTTACATAATGGGGAGGGTTGAGCACAGTGACATCATGTACTACTACCTAGCACTAATCACTGGTACCATCCTGGTCTAAGAGGTGTGTCCAGACTGTCTAGCAATGAAAGTAGGTAGTCTCAAGAGGTTATACTTTATAGAACCAGAATGAACTAAAATTGCTAAAATCTTTCATATTTACCTTGCAGTTGGAAATAAGACCAGAGAGAGTCTGTTTACTCTATTTTGCCATGTGGCAAAGTACAGTGAATATAGACCAAACTTTCTGATGAGGTGTTTCATCCTAAATTTAACAGTCTCTGCTGAAGAGCTGGAGAAGTTCTGTTGTGTTACAGCAAACTAAGTATGGTCTCTTTTAACTGCCCCTAGTAGTGAAAGTCCAGAAGAATCCTGCTATTTAAGTTTGACATTGTTAGTCTATGATGATGATTCTGCTAATGACACCATTTTCTGTCAGTCTCAAGGGCTTAGTTAAAATTATGGTCATTATAAACATTCACTTGTAGGTATCAAGTTGTGATAAATACCATTCTTTTCTTGCATTTGGTAAATGTAGAGGAGAATGTAAGATTTCTTAGTGCATTAACTGCCTACCAGTAGTATAACTAATATTCACCCCAGTGTGCTTGCTAGGTATGGTCCTGAAGGAATACTTTTGAACATGTCATCAGTCTTACACTTTTAATATTCTGTATTTTTCTAGTATTGATTTGAAATGTATTTTGCTTTTTTCTTCAGTGGTAGAAAAGCATTCTGAAGAAGACTCTGTAAGCAGGTAGGATTTTTACGGATTTTTTACAAATTATGTGTTAACAAGGGCATGCTGAGAAAAGCACGTGTTGAGAGTTCTACTCTGGGCTAGACTCCATATTATGTGCTTAACATTTATTACTTATGTAGTCATTACAATAGCATCCCAAAGTAGCTGTGCTGTTATAGCCCATTTTTTATTAATTAATGGTTCAGGAACGTTGATTAATAGACCTGTGATTCCATAGTTAATGGAAACCGGAAAGCACCACTGCTGCTGACAAGAACTTCAAAGTTGTGAATTTTCAGTCTTGGAGGGGGCTGTGGTGCCACCTGTGAGGCATAAGAAGCTAATCAATTACAGTTTGAGAATTCTGACAGCAATGATGACTTTGTTTCTGCAACCACACCTTTAAATTAAAAACCCAGAACAACAAAGAAGTTAAAACTAGAAACAAGGAAACCTAAACTGAAGAATCTCCAGAAAGAAACTATCCCACTAGAAAACTCCTAAAAGAAGGATGACTTTAGATGACAAACTCTACCAGCAAGACTTAGAAGTTGCGCTAGCCTTATCAGTAAAGGAACTTCCAACAGTCACCATTGATGTGGAAGAAACTCAATATAAAAGCACCAAAAAATGTGGCAGCAGTGACATTGGAACAATGATTAAGGCTCCCCATATCTCGAATTGCAGTGTAGCCAGTGATTATTCAGGTTTGTATATGATTACTGAGGAAGATGATTTGTATGGTGCTCAAGGTAAAAGAAAAGCATCATCCAAGACTGTTAGAACAAAGGAAGATTCTTTTGGAAGGTAGTGATGATGATAGTGGTAATGACTATGAACCAGATTCTCCAACTGGTGGAGAGTCTGAGGATGACTCTAATTTTAGTGAGAGTGAAGACAATGACGAAGACTTCACTATGGGAAAAAAATCAAGTGAAAGAATTAAAAAGAAAGAAGTGAAAGTAAAATCCCCAGTTGAAAAAAAGGAGAAGCCTAAATCTAAACTTGATATTTTGGAAGTGACTTCAAGAGCCTGTGCTCCAGCTGCCATGAAATCAGAATCTCAGTCATCACAAAAAAGGTTTCTCTTTCTTCAAAGGCCACTAGGAAACCATTGCAAAAACACAGGCCTTCCCATGAAAGCAGAAATCCCAAGTGGATCCCACCGGCAATATCTGGAAGCAGTAGCAGCTGCAGCAGGAGCCCACTGGCAGGGGTGTCTGTTAAGTCTCCAAATCAGTCTCTGCCTTGGCTTGTCCAAATGAACACAAGTTAAACCTTTGCATCCAAACGCTGCTAGGAGCTAAGTGTGATAGTAAACAAATGTTTGATTGAGAGAATCAGTTTTACAAGTGTGTTTATATTTAAATTGTGTTTCTGTTTAAGGAGGGTATCATAATATAAGGGAATCCTTTAATGTAAAAAGAAGCCAAAAAAAACAAAACAAAACAATGATTTGATTGTCAGCCTGTGTGACTCCCACATCCATTCTTTTGTCCCTCAGCAGTACTGGGGTTAAGATACAGATCCTAGTCAGATCAACTCAGAAAGTCAAATTTAATTGTACGTTAAGTGATTTAGAATTTTCTTAAGAAACCACGTTGGTTCAACCATTCGTCCTAATATATTTGACAAGTAGTGATAACTTGGGGTAATTAGTGCAGTGGTAACTAGTCTCTCTTGTTTTTACTGTCAGAAATTTTAGGGTGGATCTCAGTTACCTATGGCCACAGTATATAGCTTTTACATAAGCAAGACCTAATCAGGCAAGTTCTTAGATATAGTGATGCCTACTTTCCTTGAGATAAATGCTTTTTCCAGAAGTGAAGGATATATAATCTAGGTGTAGACCGTGTTACATTAATTAATTCTATCATCTATTTACAGGATATTTCTTTCTTTTTTTTTTTTTTTTAAGATTTTATTTATTTATTTGGCACACAGATCACAAGTAGGCAGAGAGAGAGGAGGAAGCAGCCTCCCCGCTGAGCAGAGAGCCAAATGTGGGCCTAGATCCCAGGACCCTGACATCATGACCTGAGCTGAAGGCAAAGGCTTTAACCCACTGAGCCACCCAGGCGCCCTAGAGGATATTTCTAAGTGATTCTCTGTTTACTGACTTCCCTGTCTAGTTTTCCCGTTAGGCTAATTCCCTTGACCAGTTCCTTGAAGCTTTTTCTTTTTTTGTAGATTTTTTTCCCTTTCCTCCATTGACTTTTCTATAATCTTTTTTTTTTCTCTTTCTTCTCTGCTTTTCTTGGGTTTCTTCTATTCCATTAATTTTTTCCATTTCTGCCAGCTAAGTATTCTCTGTTTGTCTATAGACAAAATCAAGAGAACATAGAATTTCAGCATTTTAAGACATCTTAAAGATGAATTAATCAAACTACCTTCTGGTAATAAAACCTGTGTTAACATCCTCATGAAGTGCTTGTTTAAATGGAGAATTTGAAACACAAAAGAGATTAAAGTGACTTATTCAGACATGATAAGTGACAAATGGGATTTAAATTCAGGTTCTTTCCTTTTTTCTCATCTCATGGGTGAATGTTTTAATAATAGAAATGTGGGGAGTGGGTCTAGTGAACACAGTGAAGGTGTGTAAGGAAGGAATTAGAAGGGGAAGCCAAGTTTCAAGAATAACAACACTGGATTGGATAGGAATAAGAGTTTTAGAAAAGATGTCAGAATATTTGGGTTTGTGATAAGTTCGAGAAAGATGTATTACAGAAATGACACACACACACAATGAACGAAGGATACAGGATATTGGGAATTGTTTAGGAAGGCATATTAAAATAGAGGGTTCAAGAGAATTATGAGCAGTTTTTTTGTTTGTTGGTTTAATTGAATGAACTAGCATTCTTCAGGCTTTCTGTTGAGAGGTATTAAAATCATTTGAGCTACTGGGAAGAATTTTTCACAACATAAAGGATTGTGATATCATCTACTCCACCACAACTTACAGAGAGTGGCTTAGATCCTCTCGAGTAATAGAGGGAATGGAGATTCTGAACTACATAGATGTATGGCCAAGGTAGTGGTGGTCTCACTCTACCTCTTTTCCTAATTCTCTAATGCCCTTCCCATGTACATGTAGGGTTTGGTCAGGTAGGACTGGCTGTCAAATCAGTAACTGAGCTTCATTTGGTAACATGTCTGTGTTGAGATGATGACATGGATGGCTGAAACTCTGTTTAGCTTGTTCTCTAGGAAAAGGAAATGGTTCCTACTCTTGGTCATTTGAGCCTATCTTTGTTTTGAGAGTCTGTGCTTTCATAGCCTAAGATTTAAAAGGTTGGAGGGTACTACTGAGCCCTGCAGAAGAGTGATCTAAGAGTGGGAGCTCACAGAAAGAAAATATTAGGCAGGGTGTAGGGAAATAGAGGCACACATACCAGGACTCTTTTTATAGCAGTCTCTTCTTTGGTATCTCAGTGTCTGTAAAGGTTTTTAAGGTCTTGCTAGTTTATGTAGACCTATATAAGGCAGGACCTGTGTAGGAAATAATTTAGACCTTATAATTTTTAATCTTTCTGGGAATAGTATTCCCACTAATAACATAAATTTTTTCTTTAACATTTGCATATTTATGTATTTTTTTAAATTGAAGTATAGTTGACACATAATATTTCAGGTGTACAGCATAGTGATTCAGGAACTCTGTATGTTACACCATGCTTACCACAAGTGTAGCTACTATCTGTTTCTGCCTAATGCTATTACAATACCATTGACTATATTCCCTATGCTATACTTGTGTCCCTGAGTCTTACTATAACTGGAATCGTGAACCTCCCATTTCCCTTTACCCATTTTGTCCATCTTCCACTGCCTTCCTTTCTGGCAATACAGAATTTTCTGTATTTCAGGGTTTGTTTCTGCTTTTTGTTTGTTCATTTGTTCTGCTTTCTAGCTTCTGCATATAAGCGAAATCATATAGTATTTGTCTTTCTTTGTCTGACCTATTTCACTTAACATAATACCCTCTAGGTACATCTGCATTGTTGCAAATGGCAAGATCTCATTTTTCTTTTCTTTTTTTTTTTTATGGCTGAGTAACATTCCTTTTTTTATGGCTGAGTAACATGTATGTTTTTCACAGTGGCTGCACTAATTTCAGTCCCCATCCCCGGTGCACAAGGGTTCCTTTTTCTCTACATTCTTGCCAACACTGTTCTTTTGTGTTTTTTATTCTAGCCATCTGACAGGTGTAAGGTGATGATAATTTATTGTAGTTAACTTCTGTACAATTAACTTTCAAACATTTCAGAGAATTCCTTGCCTGCCACTCTTAGTTATGGGAACTAAAACTCAGACTTTACTAGCTATTTCATATCTGTGGAGAGGTGGAGGCAAAATAGATAACTAAAACTTTTTTATAAAAGAGGTTCAATTTTGACAGACCTGTACTCTAACAACCATAAAACATTGATGACAGAAATTGAAGATGACACAAAGTGGAAAGACATTCTATGCTCATGGATGGAAAATGTCTAAACTAAAAGCAATCTACAGATTTAATGCAATGCCTATTAAAATACCAACAGCATTTGTCACAGAACTAGAACAATCATAAAATTTGCATGGAACCACTGAAGACTCAAATAGCCAAAGAATATTGAAAAAGAAAAATATATTTGAGGTATTACAGTTCCAGATTTTAAGTTATATCATAGAACTATAGTAATACAGAACCTGTATGGTACTGGCATAAAAACAGACATAAAGATCAGTGGAATAGAAAAGAAAACCCAGAAATAATCCCTAAGTATATGGTCAATTAATATTTGACAAAGAAGGAAAGAATATCCAATGGGGAAAAAGCAGTCTTTTCAACAAATGGTGTTGGGAAAACTGGACAGCTACATGCAAAAGAATGAAACTGGACAATTTTCTTTAACCATACACACAAATGAGCTCAAAAATGGACTTAAAAATCAAAGAAACACTTGAAGAGAGCACAGGCAGTAATCTCTCTGATATTGCCTGTAGCAACATTTTTTCTTCTAGTTATGTCTCCCGAGACAAGAGCAATAAAAGCAAAAATAAACTGTTGGGACTTCATCAAAATCAAAAACTTTTGCATAGTAAAGGAATCAGTCCACAAAACAAAAAAGGCAATCTATGGAATTGGAGAGGATATTTGCAAATATTGATAGAGGGTTAGTATCCAAATATAAAGAACTGATAGAACTCAACACCCATTGATAGAGGGTTAGTATCCAAATATAAAGAACTGATAGAACTCAGCACCCAAACACAACCCAATTTAAAAATGATTAGAAGACATGAGCAGACATTTTTCCAAAGAGAACATATAGGTGGCCAACAGGCACATAAAAAGGTGCGCACCGTCACTCAGCATCAGGGAAATACAAATCAAAACTACAATGAGATCCTACTGCACACCTGTCAGAATGGCTAAAATAAAAAAACACAAAAAACAACTGTTAGCAAGGATGTGGAGAAAAAGGCATCCTTTTGGGTTGTTGGAGGGAATGCAAACTAATGCAGCCACTGTAGGAAAGAGTTTGGAGTTCCCTCAAAAAGTTAAAAATAGAACTACCCTACAATCCAGCAATTGCACTACTGGGTATTTAACACCAAATCAAAGGGATTCGTGCACCCCTATGTTTACTACAGCATTAGTTACAATAGTCAGCCCAAGTGTCCATTGATAGATGAATGGATAAAGAGGTGGCAGATATACACAGTGGAATATTCAGCTATAGAAAAGAATGAAATCTTGACATTTTCAGTGAAATGCAACTAGAGAGTATTACGCTAAGCAAAGTTAAATCAGAGAAAGACAAATACCATATGATTTCACTCATATATAGAATTTAAGAAACAATAAGCAAAGAAGGAAAAAAAAAGAGAGAAAGAGAGATAACCAAGAAACAGACTCTTAACTACAGAGAACAAACTGATGGTTACCAGAGGGGAGATGGGTGGGGGAATGGGTGAAATAGGAGATGAAGATTAAGGAATGCACTTGTCATGATGAGCACTGGGTGATGTATGGAATTACCAAATCACCATATTGTATACATGAGACTAATATAGCAGTGTATGTTAATGATACTGGACTTAAAAACTTAGTAACAAAAACAGAGGCCAGAGTTTAATTATATCAAGAAACTTCATTCAATGAATAGATAGCTGACCTTTCACTCAATGTTTCTTTTTAATGAACTTGTCTTTGTTGTGTATTTTTGCTCCAAAGTATTTCCGTTAAACCTGGTGATGATAATGATTCATGGCCTACATCAGACGATGAAGAGTTAGATTTTAATATCAAGGTAAAGTATTCTCTTGTGAAATTAATTTTCCTGTTCTGAATTTAGTTTTGTGTATTATTTACTCTTAAAATTTAGCAGTGGCCTGCCGGTCATCGTTTTATGTTTATAATAGAAAGTTGGTCAGAAAAACCATTTTATAGAACTAGGACAAATTGAATTTATTTATTTAATTAATTAATACTGAAGGTGGAGGCTGGAAAATAATGGGCTGGAAAATATGTAATGACAGGAAAATTGTATTGGGAAAAGCTTCCCCATAATGGAGGAATTAATGACATTGGTCAAGGGTAAGGGTTCTTAGTGACTTTTCTTCTTTTCCTTTCTCTTTCTCTCTCTCTTTCTTTCTAACATGACTTGTATAATATTCATACCTAAATGAAATCTTTAGTGGATCCAGTTATTTATTGCAGGTTGTTTTTTCTTGGACATTTTTTATTTTGGTAGCATATAGTTTTACAAAAGATATTTTTTTCTCTTTTTCTATCTTTTGTTCTACATTTAGACTAAAGTAATATTGGTAATTGTGGAAATTCAGAAATTTGTTTCTCAAAATGTATATTGCAAAAGTATTCTACTGAGTTGTCAGAATAATTCCATTAAGTGTATAGTGAAAACTCTTCATCTAAGTGAAGAATACTTGTTTTGCCTCAAATGATACTAAGCTCTTGGAGCAGACTCTTTTCATACCCATAGGGTAAAAGGTCTGATTTTAGAAATCTTTTTATATTATAGTTTTTAAAAATATCTACTCATCGCCTTTGTATCATACTCTAAAATTTAAAATTTCACTCATTTTTTATTTATTTAAATATTCATTTTAAGGCTCCTGCATTATTATAAGCTACTAGATATTAGAAAACATAATTATGCATCTCCTGGAACACCTAGAATAAAACCTTGTTTGGAAGAGGTGATTTAATATTTTTTGAATGTGAATAAATGAGCAGAAAGATGGAATTCTGTATAATGGAACGTTTTAAGTAATATAATGCATATGTCATAATTAAATATATAAATTTTTAAAAATATGGCTCAAATTTATGTTCCCTTTTCATGTTTAGGATTTATAAGTACAAATGAATTTATAATATGTATGCTATATATATTTATAATATGTAATTGAAAAAAACTTAAGAGACTTCTGTTTATAGTATGTCTATAATCATACCTACATATACTGAAAAATATGTTTTTTCTATGTACCTTTAAATGTAAGTAAAAAAAGGTACATAAAAGAAAAGGTTCCTTTTTTTCCTTGTCTTAAGCTCGTTCTTGATTGATTGGTCATGTCTTATATTTTTCCCTTTTTCTTCTTCTCCCCTAGTGCTTTTTTTTTTTTTAATGACTTATCACTACCCTAATTTTTCCTTGCAGAAAACATTAGTATCTGTTTAAGTTCATCTCTTTCTGTCTCCATTGCCAACATATTTGGTTATGGCTTTCTATTATCTGTGTGTGGTTTTCATTCATGAATCATTTCCCCACGAGGTTTATTATATATTTTTTCTCTTTTCTGAAAGGAGCTGAATTTAAACAATCATTTGTCTTTAGCATTTTTAAAAAAATATTTACTTGATGGAGAGAGAGAGAGACAGCTCACAAGCAGGGGGAGCAGCAGGCAGAGGGAGAAGCAAGGAGTCCAGTGTGGGACTCTATCCCAGGACCTTGAGCCATAGGCAGACACTTAACCGACTGCACCACCTAGGCTTCCCTGTCTTTAGCATCTTGTCAAACAAAAGCAGCTTATATTGTTTGCATTTCCAGCTTATATGAGATACTACTAAAAACTAAATTTTAATATTTTCTCCTATAAGGGATATTCATGCAAATATAAATCATATAAATATATTTTAAAATATAATAATTAATTTAAATTTCTTAATGTTAGTTTTTTTCAATAATACTTTTAATTACCTAGGAGTAAATTTTTATTTTAGGTTACTTTGGTAAAGAAAGTATTTAAAAACTTTTTTTATTTCAATAAATTAAATTAAATTTAATTTACATATACTATATTATTGGTTTTAATGGTAGACTTCAGTGATTCATCAGTTGCATACAACACCCATTGCTCATTAATTCAAGTCTCTCTTTAATGCCCATCACTCAGTTATTCCACTTCCTCTTACCCCCTGCCCACCTCCTATTCAGCAGCCCTAAGATTCTTCTCTATAGTTAAGAGTTTCTTAGGGTCTGCTTCCCTCTTTGTTTTCATCTTATTTTTTTTCCTTCCCTTCCCCTGTGTTCATCTGTTTTGTTTCTTAAATTCCACATATGACTGAAATCATAGTATTTGTCTTTCTCTGACTGACTTAATTTTGCTTAGCATTATACCCTCTGGTTCTATTCACAGCATTGCAAATGGGAAGATTTCATTCTTTTTGCTGGCTGAGTAATATTCCATTGTTCGCCTGTGTGTGTCTGTGTGTGTGTGTGAGACATCTTCTTTAGCCATTCATCTATCAGTGGACATCTGGGCTCTTTCCATAGTTTGGTTATTGCAGACATTGCTGGTATAAACATTGGGGTGCAGGTGCTCCTTCAGAACACTTTGTTTGTATTCTTTGGCTAAATACCTAGTAGTAAAATTGCTGGGTTGTAGGGTAGTTTTATGTTTAACTTTGTGAGGAAGAATTTGCATAATAGGGGTAAGGAAAGTAACATTTTGGGACTAGCTATTAAATCTGTCATAATCCTCACCCCATGAGAAAATGTAGGCTACTAAATGGCAGAACTGAGATTTGAATCTACATTTGAATGATTTAATAACCCGTGTTCTCTGTGTAATGGTGCTCATCTGATAATGGTGAATATTATAATTAACCAAATGTGATGCTTGTAATCCTTAAAATATTATTTTTTTCCTAGAATTCCCCAAAACCAAACTTAAGACTGCTAATGATGGCTTCTCAGCATTTCAAGAATTGTAAGCTGTTTGAATACTTGTGTTATTCACTGATTTTTGTCCATTCTTATGTTATTCAGTAATTTGAAATTATGGACATTTTCATGCACTCTTTATTTTGTTTTTACTAAGTGGAGACAGATTGTGGCCTTATAACACTAGGAGATAAAACTTTATTGGAGGATGATAGTTCTGATTACAAAGGTGAAGATAGAGTTGGAGCTCTTTGCAAACCATCAATCAAAATTTCAGACTTTTCTTGTCCTGCTTTGCCATCACCTGACTCTCTTCTACAACCTCCTCTCACATCGTTAGCAGGCCTTGTTGTTACAAAGGTAAGTTGTTCTGTTTTAAACTTTTTTCCCTATGTTTTTTCACATACGTCCTCTTGATCCTTATAATGAAAAGTCTCTTAGGAAGAAACAGAAGTCCTCAAGATCATAAGAGAAAACAGTGTCATAACAACAGAGAGGTAAGTACCGGATTGAAATTTATAAAGATTGGTGGGAGCAAACAATTCTTAGGTATGCCATTATGGAAGGAAAGAATTATGCCTTAATCAGTTTTATTATGAATTTTGAATTTTTGGCCATTGTTTTTCTTGTGGTTTCTCTTTTTTTTTTTTTTTTTTAAGATTTTATGTATTTGTGTGTGTGTGTGTGCGTGAGAGAGAGAGAGAGAGAGAGAGAGAGAGAGAGAGAGCAAGAGCCAGGGGAGGGGCAGAGGACAAGCAGAACCCCCACTGAGCAGGGAGCCCAATGTAGAACTCGATTCCAGGACCCTGGGATCATGACCTGAGCTGAAGGTGGATGCTTAACCAACTGAGCCACCCATGTGCTCTTTCTTGTGGTTTCTTTCTTTCTTTTTTTTTTTTTTTTTTTAAAGATTTTATTTATTTGACAGAGAGAAACACAGCGAGAGAGGGAACACAAGCAAGGGGAGTGAGAGAGGGAGAAGCAGGCCTCCCGCCGAGCAGGAAGCCCGATGTGGGACTCGATCCCGGGTCCCCGGGATCATGACCTGAGCTGAAGGCAGCTGCTTAACCAACTGAGCCACCCAGGTGTCCCTTTCTTGTGGTTTCTAATTTAACTTATTGTGTGGTATAATCTTGGTAAGTTTTAGATCTTTTTCAGAATAGGAGAGGAAATAAATAAATATTTTACTTAGTCTTTTCATTAATTAAAACTGAAATTTCTGACTATGTGAGGTTCTTGATCTTTATCCAATCTTTATCCATTAAATGAAATAAATTTTAAGCTGCAACACTCTTAAGGAAAAAACATAAAATTTTGTTTCTTGATTCTGACTTTTAATTGTATCTGCATAACATATACACACATCAAATGGATGAACTCACAATTTATAGTTTTTTTCTAATATGAGCTATTTGTCATTGTAGAATCATAAGGAAGGAAAGGTTGCCAACAGCGTATCCAGAATTATTGCTGGAAGATGATTTTTACTGTTTCAAATATGTCCAGTAGTGGATACATTTTATATTCTCAGGAAATTTAGTATTCATAGTTGTTAATTTTTTTTTTTTTAGGTTTAGAAAATTTTAAGTAATCTCTGCCCAACACAGGTCTTGAACTCACAACCCTGAGATCAAGAGTGATACGCACTTTCCACTGAGCCAGCCAGGTGCCCCCATAGTTGTTAAATTTAACATGTGAATTCTATTATATCTGAAACTCACAAATATTGGTGATTTTTTTTTGGGGGGGGTCCCATTCTTTCTTCATGTGAATATTGGGTCCTACTTAATAATCACACATGATGTATTTGGAGACTTTAAAACCTTGAACTTGGAAGATCATAATTATTAATTTTTTAATGCATGATTCTTTTTCTGATCCTTAACTTACCATCCTATATTCATAGATAGGAAATTATAGGTCTTAATATGCTGTTTATAGTGGAATAAGAAAACTGTGAATTTTAAAATATAGTTTTGGGGCGCCTGGGTGGCTCACTTGGTTAAGCAACTGCCTTCGGCTCAGGTTATGATCCCGGACCCGAAATCCAGTCCCACATCAGGCTCTCTGCTCGACAGGAAGCCTACTACTCTCTCTCTCACTCCCTCTGCTTGTGTTCCCTCTCTAGCTGTTTCTCTCTGTCAAAAAAAAAAAAACATCTTAAAAAAAATAGAGTTTTATATTTTTCTCATACATCATAATAGTACTTAAAAATGTCTCAAAATTCTAAAATCCCGTATATCTTTTATACAATTTAAATCTTTTAAGATTAATTTTTAAAAAGGAGTATTCTTACAAGTCTTAAATTGGTGATTTGCAATTAAGTCTTTATTAATCTTTAAAATGCTGTTAATTACAGAAATGAATATTGCTTATATATTTTTTTTCTAAAGATTTATTTATTTTAGAGCAAGGAGGGTGGAAAGAGGGACAAAGGGAGAAGAGAGAGAGAAAGAAGCAGACTCACGGTTGAGCATGGAGCCTGATGTGGGACTCAGTCTCACAAACCTGAGATTATGACCTGAGCCAAAATCGAGAGTCATATGCTTAACCAACTGAGCCAACCAGGTGCCCATTAACTTACCTATATTAATAAAAATATATTTTCTGTCCTTCAGACTAATGTTGAAGTATATAACTGAAATATTGAATTCCCTGTTTTTTTCCCCCTGCTTTTATTTTTATTCTGAAAACTTCAGAGTTCTTTGTAGGTTTACATTATTTAATTATATCAGGTTAGTATATTTTAGTATATTTGTATTTAGTATAGATATTTATCTTTTTAACATCCTGTGCTTTCATTAGTCATGTCATTTTTTCCTACTCCAAATGTATTTGCCTAGAACTTTTTTCATAAGTCTCCTGGGTGCTTTGGGATGCCTGGGTGGCTCAGTGGGTTAATCATCTGCCTTTGGCTCAGGTCATGATTCCAGGGTCCTAGGCTCGAGTCCCGTGTTGGGTTCCTTGCTCAGCGAGGAGCCTGCTTCTCCCTCTGCCTGCCACTCCCTCTACTTGTGCTCTCTCTCTCTGACAAATAAATAAATAAAATCTTAAAAAAAAAAAACAACAACACAAAAAGTCTCCTGTGTGCTTCAAATTTGGTATGTCCCAGATTAGATACATTGTTCCTGACCCTTTCCTTTTCCCCAACGTTTTTGTAATCTGCTCTGTCATTTGTTTTCCCCATCGTAGTACATGGCACCACTGAAACACTAAAGTAGAAGAAATCCTGGATTCCAAATTTCCCTGAAATTACTACATCCAGGGGCACTTGGGTGGCTTACTTGATTAAGCATCTAACTATTGATGTTGGCTCAGGTCATGATCTCAGGGGCCCCAAGCCTTGCATCAGGCTCCATATTGAGTAGGGAGTCTACTTGAGGATTCTCTCTGTTCCTCTCCCTCTGCCCCTCCCCCTGCATGCACACATATTCTCTCTCTAAAAATAAACAAATTAAATCTTTAGAAAAAATAATCACATCTCTACCTCGGAAACCAATAATACATTATATGTTAATTAATTGAATTTAAATTAGAAAAAGAGATGCCTGGGTCCCTTAAGACCTTTGGCTCAGGTCATGATCCCAGGGTTCTGGGCTTGCGTCTCTCATTGGTCTCCTTGCTCTGTGAGGAGCCTGCTTCTCTCTCTGCCTGACACTTTTCTTGCTTGTGCTCTCTCTCTGACAAATAAATATAAAATTAAAAAAAAATTAAAAAACAAACAAAAATCACGACATTCAGTCAATCACCATATTCAGTATTTTGTACCTGCTTACCATTTTCCATATCTTATTACTATAATTCACTCATCTATAATTTTGTTGATCTTAGCCAAAAGGCCAAGAAGCGATTCATCTGTAATTTTGAACTACTCTTCTGATTTTGATTCCTTTATGTTCCTCTCTACATTGCTGTCAGAGTGACCTTTCTAAAATATATTTGTGTTGATGTAACTCTTCTGCTTATTGAGTGGATGGTTACCCACTACAGGAAGGAGAAAATTTTGGTTCAGTCCTGATTTTCCAATTAAATTTCTCTCTCCCATTCCCAAAAATTGTGTTCCAGTTTTGCCACATTCTGTAGCTATCATCATTTACTGTGTTATTTCATACATCATCCTTTTTGCTCCTTCTATCTTTTCTAGAATGCCCTCCACACTCTCCTTGTGTCCTCTGTCTTTCAAGATTCAGCCCTACCTTGGCAACATTTCCTTAGCTTCCCATATACAACTGTTTTCCCCTTTGTACCATCACTCTGCTTTACTCACTTCACCTATAGAACTAGGAAATGATACTCTTCTGTTCTTACTAGTTCTAGTCCATCTCCACCTCTACTAGCATATAGGGCAGTCTCTGTCTCTTATTTATAGTTCCACCTTCTCCCAGGATAGTGCCTATGACTTGACAGATATGGTATGTATTTGTCCTTCTGAGTGAGTGAGCAAGTAAATTAATGTGATGTTTTCTGAAGTTGGGTTTTTGTTTTGTGTTGTTTTCATAGGAAGGAGAGGCGCAGCCAGCAATTGGAAAAAAGGACAATGGTACTGATATTATTGAAAGTGCTCCACAAGAGCAAACAGTTAATGAGAATTTGACTGCTGCTGACAGAACACACAAAAATAATAGACATGGTAAGTGAGTGAACATCTATGGATTTTTTCTATGCTTAAAAGCTAGTATAAAAAAGTGTCAAAGACTGTAGATCCAGTTATATTACCCATTTCATGAAGATATTTTTCTTTTTTCTGTCTTTCTTTGTAAGTATCCCGACTCTACCAACTTTTTCTTCCTGAAAATATATCAGCCCTCTGAAAATCTTTACTACTGTTATTTTTATTTTATTGAAATATTCATGAAGGGGGACAGGCTTGTATATATATTTAAAGTTTATAATACGTGTTCTCATTAATGTTTCTTTGACTATATTTTATAGTTATGATGTCAGCCTTAGGATTAGAAGAGGAAGATGGAGAATCACCTTGGGATTCTGAGGTACTGTTTTATTATTATTTTAAAATAAAAGCATTGAATGATGACATAAAAGGGATGCTTAGACTTGATTTTCTCATTTCTGCATTTGCCCATAACAACTATTTCCTTACACTTTTTACCTGTAATTGATAAAATAATTCTGTGCTAAATACAATAATATAGCATAATATGGTTCTGCTACTTTGCAAGCTTAACTTCATGAAAGCTGTGTAGTATTATTGCAGAAAATGGAGGCTTAGAAGTGATAAGGAATTAGTTTGGGTTTTGAAATTAAGTTATCAAAAAAACTAAAGAATTACTCCAGGCCAGCTTATAGCCAGATGTATGATTCTGTGGTGTATATGTATGTGCAAAACTCCTAGTGAGATCTAGAAAGAGTTTGAATTATAGTTTTTTACAACTTGGAACTTGAAAAGATAATACCTGGGACTTGAAAGTATGTATGTATATATATATATATATATATAATTTGTATGTATATATACATTATATAGTATGTACATATATATATATATAATTTAAAAGAAATATTTAATTTACTTATGTATTTGAGAGAGAATGAGTGAGTGGGAGAGGAAGAATCTGAAGTAGACTCCAGTCTGAGCACAGAGCCCAACTGAGCCATTGGGGGCCCTGAAAGTATTATTATTTGGATTGTTAAGTAGATTTTCAAGGAGCATTAAGATTATAATAGAAATTTGGTTTAGTAGGTATTTTATTTATTTATTTTTAAAAAAGATTTTATTTATTTCTTTGAGAGAGAGAAATAGAGAGCAAAAGAGAGCATGAGGGGGGAAAGGGGCAGAGGGAGAGGGAGAAGCAGGCTCCCCACTGAGCATGTGGGGCTATATGCCAGAAATGTCTGAGCCACCCATGTGCCACTGGTTTAGTGGTGTTTTTAATAGGTAAAAACTATTTCAGATAGTTAAAATAGTATGCATTGAGTATCTCTGTGGCAGCTGTACTTGTAGTAACATAACTATAAGGTAATGATGACCTTTTCTAAGGTGATACACTAGGGAAGGAGGTAAAAAGGGCCTGATCTCTTAGCACAGGTAGGTGCTACCCAGTGGTGCAAGCACCGTGTTTGAAGTCAGAAGATATGGCAGCATCCTGGTCTGTCACTTGGTAGCTGTGGGATCCCAGAAAAACTTGTTTACCCTGTTTGCATGTCAGTGACCTCATTCATAAAAATAGTCCTAATACCTACCTCTCAGGTATGTGTAATGAACAAATGTGAAAACACTTTGTAAACTGTAAAGGGTGTTATAGAAATACAAGACAAGAATGATTTAGTAAATCACTAAATACTGAGGACCCTTTTTTTAAATGTGAAGATTCTGAAGGACAATAAAATAAATGGCTGTAGTGTCAAGAAAAGAAGGGGAAAGTTGAATGGGCAGGTGGCTTTCTAATTTGGGGTATGTTAAATTTCAGTGCTGTTGTATAGTTATACAGTTGAGCCTTGAACATGATGGGTTTAAATTGTGTATCCGCTTACACTCAGTTTTTTTTTTGATACAGCACAGTAATGTTAATGTATTTTCTCTTCCTTACGATTTTCTTAATAACCTTTTCTTTAGTTTATATTGTAAGAATACAGTATGTAATACATAGAACATACAAAATGTGTTAATTGACTTTACATTATTGGTAAGGTCAGTGTTATGTTATAATTTACTCTGACCTTTGGTGCTCATTTTACAAGAGTCGTGCCAAAATGAAGATTAAGGGGTAGATTAGATTGAGATAACACCTACGAGGTCTTCTTTTTAAATGTTTTGGTTTTTAATATACACTTTTCCTATTTTTAATTCTAATTGCTTTTAAAGTAGGAAGTTCAATAGGAGATTAGTAGTTAAGTTTTTGGGGAATCAAAATCTATATGTGGATTTTTGACTACACAGTCACAATGCCCTTAACCCTTGCATTGTGGAAGGGTTGACAGTATAGTGGCTTGGTACTTGAGACCTTCTCAGTGGGACTATTATTATTTTATATATAGAGAGAGTGTGTGAGGGGGTGGGGAGGGGCAGAAGAAGAGGGAGAGATTCCAAGTAGGCTTTTTGTGCTCAGCTCGGGAGCCAGACATGGGGCTTGATCTCACAACCCTGAGATCATGAATTGAGCTGAAATAAAAAGTAGCATGTTTAACTGACTGAGCCGCACAGGCACCTCCGTCAGTGAGGTTATTTTAACTATTTTGGCTTTACCTGCATTTCTGTTATTGAGTATCAGCTATATACAGGCTGTACACGTTGAGGGGTTAGGCTCTAGTGGTAGGAGCAGAAAAATAAGGAAACAACAATCTATTGTAAGTTACTGTAAGTGCTTCATATAAAGAAAATGGAAATGTTAGGTTAGGGAATATTGGGGGAGTTTGTAGTTAGGAGGGGGGTGAGAATGGGAGTGGAATTTTGTTCCACAGAAAAGATCTCTCTGAGTGTGGCAAGAGCTGCCAAGTGAAGAATGAGAAAGACCAGTTGTGTGAAGGTCTTGGAGACCTTCTTGACATTTTAGACAAAGAGAAGCATGGATCATATCTGCTCATCATTTCACTCTGATGTCTTGGAATGACTGGGAAGCAGGAAGATTCACCCCATTGTCATAATCATTGGTATTACTGTTGTGTGTAGAAAAGAAAATGTGCAAACTAAAATAAGTGCCTAGTACATTTTAGGTAATTAATAAATAAATGTCCTTATTCTTCCCTTATGAAAGCTTACTATACTTTTTGAAGAGTTTCATACTTATATCTAAATTTTTTTGCTATTATTTAAACATCATTTCAAGAAAAGCTTCCAACTTTGCCATTTCATTTGACCATTTTTCCTGTCAATAAAGGTCCCAAGCCTTTGTTTATCTAATGAAGTAGCATCTACCACAGTGTTCTGTTTATACTCAACATGATACACTCCACGGTTTCTTATCATGTCAGGTGTCCTATATTAACACTGAAAAAGTTTCTGCCATTAGGAGCAGTTTAAATTTGTAGTAAATATGCTTATTAACTGTATTATTTAAATACATATTTTTAATATCCTTTTATTTTATTGAGGAATGCAAAGGAGAGTTAGATATTTTTTTAGTTCCTGTTGAAATGTACAGATAAGTCAGTCTTCTGTCCAAGAAAGTGTTTACTCTGGCTTTCCATGTTCAGTTTACAGTCAGTGACCAAATTAATTATTAAAAGGTACACTTAATCTAGAAAGCATATATGATATTTTTAAATGTGTTGGTGTAAGTCTGAATGCTATTAAAGTAGGAAATACAGATGTTTTCTTAGAAAAGGATGAGGAAATCTTTATACCACTCATTTTTGTTGTTAATTTTAACAGAGTATTTCTGAGAGTCTTTCAGAGAAAAGCATTGATCATTTCTCTGGAACTACAGATCAGAAAGGGCCAGGTCTGTTAAATGAACAAGTAGAAGGTAAGATTTGTATTTTATTAAAATTCATTTGATAGAATGTTGATTTAAAATGGGAATACTGATAAATTTTAACATCCAAAGAAAATCACCTATTAAATGGATAGGGGGGAGAAAGATTGAAAAGGAGGTAAGTTATTTTATCAGGTGTCAGTAACAGATTAAATTGAGATTGCCATTAAAGGAGCTAAATTACTGGTTCCATCTCAAGATACTCTAAGACCTAAGAAATGTCAGGAAATAAGAGGAAAAGAGCAAAAGAGGGACTGATGAGAAAGGCGGAGAGTATGGGGAGTAAATGAAGGACAATAAGCAGCTCATTATAGTGGGAGGTGGTCAAATAAAATAATTGTCTTAAAAGGAAGAGCAGACTATTTGAAATGCAGGAATAATATCACGTGAGCTTCCAGTACCAAAACTTGTCAGAGTAGTATACCAAAATTTTCCCACTCTTCCTGCTTTCCTTACTGTTGGGAGGACATTAAGGACTGGCGTGGCTGATCATGCAGAGCTGTGTTTTCATTAGCTATAAATGTATGTATCTTAATGTCATATACAATGGTGGTACTTCATAAGATGGTATCATTTAGTGCAAGATAAGGGAACTGGAAGGAAGAAGAGAGCCGGGTCAGTTAGGGGGAAATCAAGGAAGCTTTAGCCATGATAAAAGTTCATTAGAAAGTTTGTAACTTCTGGGGTGCCTGCGTGACTCAGTCTTTAAGCGTCTGTCTTCAGCTCGGGTCATGATCCTGGAGTCCTAGTATGGAGCCCCTCACCAGGCTCCCTGCTATGTAGGAAGCCTGCTTTTTCCTCTCCCACCCCCCCACCCCCCCCTGTTTGTGTTCCCTCTCTCATTGTGTCTCTGTGAAATAATTAAATAAAATATTTTAAAAAAAGAAAGTTTATGACTTTTAACACATTTTCAGTTTTGAGGAATTGGTAGTGATGAACTTAAGGCTTGCTTGTAGAAAGTTAAGATAAAGGAATGTGGCAGCAGACTCAATATGGACCACAATTTCTCAAATTTTAGTGAATCATATGAGACCTTGTTAAAAACACACATTGTGAGCAGCAGGTCTGGAATTCTGCATTCTGACCTCTCAGGTGAAGCCAGTGTCTGTGGTCCTTGGATCTGTAACAAGGGTGTAGACTTCCTTATAGAGAAATCTGGAGGGGCCACTGAATAGTTCAAGCACAATATGATGAAGGAAAAACATTATTTCGTTTTTATTTCTGAGAATGTTTTTAGTTGTAGGGGAGCAAGGAGATGCAGAAATAGAGTTTGTATATTTAAGATACTACTGCTAAACAAAAAGGAAATAAGTGGTGGAGATAATCCATAATAAAAGGGATGCAAAAACAGATCAAGACCATAGATCCAGAAATAACTTTTTTAAAGATTTATTTATTTACTTATTTTACGGAAAGAGAATGAAAGAGTGATCAGGGGGAGGGGCAAAGGGAGAGGGCTAAGCAGTCCTCAAGCAGATTCCCTGCTGAGCCCAGAGCTGGACCCAGGCCTCTATTCAAGGACCCTGACATCCTGACCTGAGGCAAAATCAAGAGCCAGATATGCTCAATCCACAGCTCCATGCAAGTGCCCCCAGAAATTATTTTATTTATTTATTTATTTGACAGAGAGATCACAAAGAGGCAGAGAGGCAAGCAGAGAGAGAGGAGGAAGCAGGCTCCCTGCTGAGCAGAGAGCCCGATGTGGTACTCAATCCCAGGACCCTGAGATCATGATCTGAGCCAAAAGCAGAGGCTTAACCCGATGAGCCACCCAGGTGCCCCTAGAAATTATTTTTGAAGAAGGGGGGATAGTATAGGGAAAGAGGGAAGAAAGAAAGCCATGTTAGCTAGGAAATTTTGGTGTTGATGAGGAAACTTGAGAGAGAGTTCACATTAGATGACCTGAGGGTATTTGCACTAAAACAGATTAAATCACAGCTGCTCCATAAAGAATACTGAAAGCAGATGGAGGGCTGGACATTGGGTAAAACATAGCCACTTATTCATCCTCCTCAGGTCTACTGGAAATCAAAGATACATGTTGCATTGGTATTCATTATTCAAATAAGATTAATTTGAATAGAGAAGTTTAGGATTTTTTTTTAAGATAGCTGATAGTTTGATATGATAGCTGTTTCAAAAATCTTTTAAAGTCTGACATGATCACAAGATGGGACCAGGGAGGGATACAACCATAAGAGACTCTTAATCTCAGGAAACAAACTGAGGGTTGCTTACGCGGGTGTGGGCAGGGAGGGATAGGGTGGCTGGCTTATGGACATTGTGCTATGCTGAGTGGTGTGAATTGTGTAAGACTGATAATTCACAGACCTCTACTCCTGAAGCAAATAATACGTTATATGTTAAAAAAGAAAAGACTGACACGATTTACAAAACCAGACTACTTTTGGAAACAAAAGAAAGGGTAGGGTTTGTTCCCTAAATGCTAAAATTGTTATCAGTAGGTATTGCACTGATTTTGAAATACAAAAGATTTTCATTTCCTAAAAATTCTGTCTCAATTAAATTGATTTTTTTCCATTTTGGTAGTCAGTTTCCATACTGGAAGCTTATTGTACATTATTTCTTAGATGTATTTTATATACCTTCTTGTATGAGTGGATCAAGAAACTTTAAGATGGCTAAACTAGAGGAAAGAAGAAGTGTAGATATACCAGCAGCCCACACAGGTATGGATGAAAATTAGTGCTTTTATTAACTATTATCCTACAAATATATATCCAAGCTGATCAAGTCTTAACACTTTCTGTGATGAAAACTAAATTATGCATTTAGTTAACTATTATCACAACTGTGTACTGTAAATTATGAGGCAAAGTGAAGAACATGGTAAATATTTGTAGTATAATGGTATAAAGGATTCTGCTGGATTGCATTTTGGATGTGCTGTTGCAGTCTTCCATTGACTTTCATGTTTGTCCTCTCAGGGTCATGATTTGTTCTTCTCATTAAAAATCGCCTTTCTCCCCATCAGTCAGCATATTCACAGTGGTATATGTGTACTTTTCTATTTTAGTTATAATTATTTGAAATATCATCTTACTTTTGAAATATTAACTGTATATTCTATTGAACATATATTTTCATATTTTTTCAATATTTATAATTGGTTCATATTTCTGTCTTGGCATTGTTCCTAACCCACCTTCCTGTCTCCAGAAACAGGACTTCAAAACCTAATGTAATCAGAGTCAGGCATGAGGATTCAGCTTAGTACAAACTGCATGAATGTTGGTTGGCTTTCATATATACATATCATTAACTATATGTCCCTCTTACTTTTTAGATTCTATGGAAAAGTATCCTTACTTGACGGTAAAACTTTTATATTTTTATTTTGAATTTTTAACTACAGATTGTGTGAAATGTATATTATGTCTTAATCATATTGTTTCAATACCCATTTAGCCTACTGTCGAAGTGAAAGACTCTGTTTCTAAAAAATCAGTGGAAATGAAGGAAAACCAAACGTCCAAATCAGGTAAATTTTATAATACAAATTTAACAGTGGAAAGAAGTACACTAAAATATTTGAAATGCTCACATTCTTCTTATTCTGAATTCTTTTGGGGGGGGCAATTAGTTTAAGTGAAGGATTTGACATAAATAAGGTAGATGTTATTGATGATATCCATGTTTGAAAACAAAAGATATTTACAAGCATAAGAAAAAAAGATTTAAAAAATTTAAGCTTTAGCTCAAGTTTCTACATTAACATTTTGAAATCCTAAAGATCTGTTTGGAATCCCTTTATCTCCAAACTTATTAATAATTAACAAAGGTTAATTATTAGACTCTAAGATTTTTCCAGTGTTCACAATGTTCATTTGAATTCTGACCTTTACCTAGAGTGTAGCTTCACTTGCTAACATGTCAATTGTGTTTTAAGTTTATCTCATCTTAGTGTTGTTATGTTGATCTTAAGCTAAACGGATGTTCTGATTAGCAGACTTGTCTATATGTTTGTGTATGGTGTCTTTGACTATTAAAAATGCAGAAAGTAATTAGTTATATTTTAATATTTGGTAAACACAATCTTTTAAAACAGTATTTCTTAAACTTCTTGGTCTTAGGGTCCTTTTATACTACCTGAAAATTTTGGGAATTCCAAAGAACTTCTGTTTATGTGGGTTGCATCTGTTGATATTTACAGTATTAGCAATTAAAGCAAACATTTAAAATACAAGCATACATGATCATACATTATTAGCCATTAGAGCCGTGACCCACTTACCATGCGAGTTGTGATACTATCATGTGTCGTAAATTCAGAAAACTTCACCGTACATTTAATAAGAGAATGAGAGTGAAAATGTCAAATAACATTTAACATTATTGAGAAAATAGTTTTGGCCTCTTGGACCCTGTGAATGGATGGATCTGGGAACTTTAGGGATTCTCAGATGACATGGGAGAGCTATTTAAACCACGCACAGGGTTCATGGATATGAAATGTTTAAGGGACCCTTATGATGAAATGAGCATTAAGGTTTCATTTCTGCATTTCTTGCTTTTTTCTTTCAATTGTGTTAAGAGGTTTAAATCAGACAATCGTGTTTAAAAAAAAGAAAATTATTTTTGTCATGTATTCATTTTCTGTTTCATGGCGTTGTTTTTTGGATCTGGTGTGGACTGAAACTTATTCTGTTATCCATCAAGGTTTTCATTTCTCATATAAATTTATGATGCTTATCCAAGTCTTAAAAATTTCTGAAGATATTGGTGTATTGAGGAAAGACCATCTCGTTGTAATTAAAGTAGTATCATTCATTAAAAGTTATTAAAAGCCCATGTCTTTAGAACAGACAATGAGTATTTAAAAATAAAATAAATGGTTAGAAATAAATTTTGTTACCAAAAGTTGATACCCTGGAAAATCTTAATTATTAATGAGCAAAAGCTCTTATGGAGTACATAATATGTAATAGAGCTTAGTGAGTGAATTAAACTATGTAATACTGGAGAATAAAAATAAATAAGAGACAGTTAAAGTCATCCGTGTGAATGTCAATTATAGGACATGTAAAATAAATAAGCTATCAATGAATTGTAATGTGTCTGGGAGAAGAGTGGGACATGGGACTGCTTCTCTGACAAAAGAATTTATACATATTAGTCAAGTTTATATTATTTACATTCTAATAAATGAAACTTTGTTTTCAGATTTGTCTGATTGGAAGTCTACTGGTTTGAACTACAACAGTGGGACTTGTCAAATACCCAGGCATTTGAAAATTGATGATAAATGTCCATCTGTATCACAGCCGATGACCAAAACTCAGTCAGCATCCACAGAGTTTAAACAGACAATCTTAATAGACAAAAAGAAGATTAATGATATTGGAGCTCTGATTATGTTGGAAAATTATAAACTCCATGATGTGGGTGAATCACAGCTACCAGAAAACAGAGAGCACAAAGAAGGTAATAAGCACAGAGAATTCAACCTCTCCATGACTTCACCATAGTTCTGATTTTTCAAAAATAGTTTTCTGGCAAAATTTACTTTGTGTTTATTCCTTTTATGCAACCTACAACCAAAAAGAATATCTTTTAGCAGGATATTTGCATTCTTCCTCTAACCAAAGCAACATGAATAAGAACTGGGAGAAAGTAATCTCTTTTAGGCTGGCTTTTAGCATTCACTTGAGAGTGGGTAGCAGGATTATATTTAGACTTTGGGACCAGCTGGGAATACTAGGTAGAGATCTAAGGATTCCTTATTCAAAATAGTTTCTTAGCTTTATTTTTATAGCTTTAAATTCACAAGTATTGGTCAAACTATATTCAGTGTAACTATAAAAGCACCTTCCCAAACCAAATATTAAAATATTTTCTATATTCTCTATGACTTTATTTTAGAGTTGGCTTTCCCAGCGATAATGGAAATCATTGAGAAGTTACTGTATAGTATCATCTTCTCAGCTATATACACATAGTCTATCTCGTTTTATTATTTTTGTTTTAATTTTTTAGAGAGAGAGAAAGTGGGAAGGGAGGGAGAAGTAGAATGAAAAGGAGAGAGAGAATCCTAAGCAGGCTCCACACTTAGCATGGGGCCTGATAGGGGCTGCATCTCACGACCCTGAGATCATGACCTGAGCTGAAATCAAGAGTCGGACACACCCAGATGCTTCTTTGTTATTATTAGTAGTAGTATTTAAAGATTTTATTTATTTGAGAGAGATTGAGAGAATGAATGGGAGGAGGGGCAGAGGGAGAAGCAGACCCCACTGACCATGGAGCCCAATAAGGGACTTCATCCCAGGGCCCTGGGATCATGACCTGAGCTAAAGGCAGCCACTTAACTGAGTCACCTGGGTGCCCCTCTTTATGAATTTTAATGAATCAATGGAATACTGGTTTTAAGGAGTACTATATCATTTAAAAATATTTGGAAAATCAAATTTAATTCTACTGATATACTCAGTCTTTTGATTAACCACATCTGATGTGTGCTCTACTTAATGTACCAGTTAATTCAGTGTCTTTTATCAGTCGTATGATTAGGTCTGTACTAATAAATTTTACAATATTTTTTTCACCCCTGTAGCTTTATGTTCTTTGTTTACTTGTAGAATTAACACTGTAGTTTCAAAAGATTTTCAATTATCTCCTGGAGTAGTGAGTACAGACAATAAATCCAAAGTTATTTACCTATCCAAGTGACTTGTTTGCTGTTACTTCTTTGTGAGCTTGGTATATCCAAGAGGCAGGACTTTTAAAACAAAACACCTACAGTCTCCTGTAACACAGGAAGATATGAAACAGAAAAACTATAAATAAATACATGAACTTAAAATAGTTTATGCAGAGTAATTCTCTTCTCTCTTGACTCCTTTTATAAACTAATGACCAAAGTTAGTTAGCTAGGGACCCAAGATTGTGTGTTTATTCATTTAACACAGGTTTATTCCATACTGGCCCTGATAATTTTATATCCCCAATATTTCTAGAACCAGTCTGTCAGTTCAGGTTTGCTTCACCTTTATTTTGCATCAGTGCCTTTTAATTCATCTCCCGTCTTTTATTACAATACCCCTCAAATTCATCCCTCTCCACAGCATTTAGAGTGATCTGTCTGAAGTGCATATATGACTGTGAACCGCTGTTGAAAATATATTTGTGCCCAGGTATCTTAAAATTACATAGAATGCTTTCATAATCTTGACTTCTGTGAAACTCTCTAGTCCTTTCTACTGTCTGGCCTTTTCTCTGGCATTTTGAACTGCTGGTGATGTCTTCATCTTTGTATTTTACACAGATATTTACCCTGGTGTGTGTTTCTCTCTGTTTTCTTACTACAGCCTTGCATATTCTCCCCATCATTTTCCACCCTTTAACCCCTTTAAATATGGCTGACCTCACTGTTGCAGTCTCAGTTCAGGCATTATTTCTAGAAAAACCATTCCTGATACCTTGTATCTACATACTTCTTTAAACCTGGGTGCCTACCACTTACCAGGAACTCAGTAAGTAGTTACTGAGTAAAATTAAGACTCTTTACCTCTAGAGAGATGATTTAAGAGATTGTCCCATACAGGGGTGCCTGGGTGGCTCCGTTTGTTGAGTGTCCAACTCTTGATTTTGGCTCAGGTCATGACCTCAGAGTTGTAAGATCGAGCCCTGTGTGGGGCTCAGTGCTGGATGTGGAGCCTGGCCAAAATTCTGTCTCTCCCTGTGCTCCTTCCCCTCTCCATCTTTAAAAAAAAGAGAGAGAAAGAGAAAGAGAAATTGTCCCATACAGTCTAGGAACAAAGAAATACAAATATAAAAAAGTAACTTACAGTTCAATGGTGAAGATACACTAGAAAAATCTGTATCAGGGATGACTTTACGTAGCAGTCTGTGTCCTGTAAGATATGAAGGAATTTATATACTCATTAGGGATATAACACCCATAGGAAGATTGTACACTGATAAAGGCATAAGAAATACTAGTAATTTTGGAAACCATGAATAATGTTGTAGTTGAAGCTTAGAGTGTTGTTTAAGAGATACTGTTACAAGGTAAAGAATAGTCTGTTGTGATTTTATGTTTCTGCTGCATTTTTAAATTATTATTTTCTGATTGTTTTCTTCATTGATGTTAGGCAGTTGAATGACTCTTTGAGATGTTTGTATGCCTTTAACCTGGTGACATTTAGTATTTCCCAAAAGGTTTGTTGAAGTTTTTGATAATTAAAAGTATTTCTTAAAGTAAATATTCAGCTAAAGATTAAGTTTAAACTCTTAATTGGTAAAATGTTATTTTCTATTTTTATGAAGTTATAGCTTTTATCTAACTATTCTAAGTAGTCCATTTTCACTAAATATATAGATTTGCCAGCAGAGCTAGCCTTAGAGATGACGACAGAGGAAGAAGGAGAAAGATTTGATGAAAGTGAAAATAAGCACCTAGAGGTATGTACAAATTTAAATTTAAATTTCCGATTTTATATTGTTTTCCCTGCCTTAATATATAACATAGTTCAAATGAAATTATCTTTTGAATGGACATATTGAGGGCAATAGATTAGAATTTAATATTTAGTTTTTTAAAAATTTTACAAGTTAAAAAACTTAAAATATTATAGGTGCTTAAACTTTATCCTTGTAATTGGACCAAAAAAATTCCTGAATATTGTTTGCTTCTTCCATTTTTGTAAGTTTTGATGTGATAAAGAAGGTAACATCAAATATTGAATCATATGTTTAAGCAGTTGAAATTATGAGCAGTATAACAATAATGACTACTGACTTGTGTCATGTAGAAGGAGTCATTATTCTCAGTGGTTCAAAATCTCCAGTTCTATATTGCCAGTCACTAATGCTAAAGATTTATTTTGCTTTGTGATCTCTGTGTAGTTGACTTCAGAGAGTGGGGTCATAAAATCAACACTATTGCCTATTGTAACGTCATACCTTTGAGGATGAAATCTTTTTAATTGGGTAATCAACAATACCTTTTTTAGTTACTTCATTTCAGCATAGGAAATCAGTGTTATTAACAGTATTATTAATAGTAAGTATTTTTCTTATCTAATCTCAGTGGACATTATAATAGCTGGATACAAGCAAATAATGTTTAATGTTGTATAACACTATCATAGTATATAATTTGAATTAAAGATTAGGAATTTAGTTTTTTCTGATTGATGTTAATTGATTTTTGCTGCTAATAATAAGTTTGCTTATTCTGTAGTTATTAATCTTTAAAAAAATCCTCAGATGCACTATAGTCACTCACTGTTTAAGGTATCATGAAATAAAATGTTTTTAAGCTTGTAACACTGAAAATCATCTAATTCATTTTTTGGTAGATGTAACATGTAATGAATTGTTTAGTTTAAAAAAACTGACAAAATTAAATTTATGGATTTATATTTTTCTTCTGTCTTAGGCTAGGGCAGGTTATTTTTCCCTTCTTAGTTATAATTCAGTGACTTGGGAGCAGTTTAAAATAGATTAAGAAATTTAACAGTTAAATTTTAATTATTTTCTAATTTCTTGTTGTCCATACTTGATTACTTAAGGATAAAGTTATTTTACAAACATGTATCCTGGCAGAAAAGACATCAGAAAATCAAACAAAGCCTTCCACTTTTGCATCTGCAAAAAAATGGCTCGAGAACCAGAAATGAATAAAGCATGTGATAAAGAGGATGATAGATCTGTATATTCAGAGCATCCTTCTGTGCTGAAGTATGAGGAAATGTGGATCAAAGAAGGCAAATTAGAGTAAAAAAATAATTTAAAACTTATCACCAGTTAAACCAAAGTTTGGTGAAATTTATGAAAAAAGCAAAATTGCTACTTATCCTGAGGAAGATTCACTACATGGTAACTTCAAAGAAGGAGCAAACTTAAAGGAAATACCTTCTAATTTGACAAATGATAGACTTGATTGTGAGAAAAAAAATGCATTTGCAGTACCTGACTCTCTAGCACTTCAAGCATTACCTGAACAAATAAAGTCTAGTCCCCCTCTCTCGTTCGTGCTCTGGGTCCTTGGATTATGCTTGCCAGTCATTTTCTAATCTTTCCTTAAGTGAAAATAAATCAGACTGTGAAAATGATGACAAATCAGAGATTGAGCATGTTTTTAACAAAAGTGAGAGTTTTAATAGTAATAGGGAAAATAAAGTAAGAAACCCACTGGTTAGGTTTGAAGGGAAAGAAGACCACGAGTTTGACATGCAAATGGCAAAAAGTATGAACCAAAAGAGCACTAATTGTAAATTAGACATTGGACATACATCACCTCAGTCTGGTAATCCAGGAAGCCATTTTGATTCTTGGCTTGCTGGCTCCAAAGAGATGAGACAAAAGAATGAACTAAAAATGTGCAGTATTTCTGCTGTTACAAACATGAGAACACATGAGACTTGTTCTGGAAGCCATTATATGCAGATAATGACAGTACTAATACCTATAGAAGTGTAGATTCTGAATTAGAAAATGGGAGTTCTCCATCATATAGTTACAGAATGTCTGACATATATGTAAAGGAAGAATTACAGCAAGATGTGCAAAGGTTTAAGAATGAGATAGGTATGTTACAGATATCATGGCTTTAGAACAAGAAAAAATTCAACTTCAAAAAGAGGGAGAGGTTCACTTTGCTGCTGCTCTTTTGCTCTTTCTCTTTATCAATTATCTGAGCCATTTTGATTTTCCAGTTATAAAAAGGTTTGTGTATAAAATGGGGTTGTCTAAATTTTCAATTTTGTTCAGAAATAGATGATTTCCACATCTAAATGATAGGAGTGCAGGAAAACATTCTTAAGATTTGTTTTCCTTAAGTTTCTCTGTCAGTCTCCCAAGTGGCATATGAACTGGGAAACTAATTTAGCTATGTATCATGTGACCTCATGAGCTAGAATAACTGTAAAGAAAATTGCTTTAAAAAAATGCAGTTATCTTGGGGCACCTGGGTGGCACAGTCAAGCATCTGACTCTTGGTTTTGGCGTGGATTGTGATCTCAGGGTTGTGTGATCAAGCCTGGCCTTGGGCTCTGTGCTCAGCGTGGAGTCTGCTTTAGTTTCTCTCTCCTTCTCTAACCCTCCTGCTTATGATCTCTCTCTCCCAAATAAATTAATCTTTAAAAAATATATAATAATTTCTAGGGTTTTTTTTTTTTTTAAGGTTTACTTACTTGAGAGAGAGCATGCGTATGCATGTGAGCATGAAAGCATGAGCAGTGGGAGAGGTAGAGGGAGAGGCAGAGGAAGAGAGAAAGGGAGAAGCAGACTCTCCTGAGCAGGGAGCCTGACATGGGTCTTGATTCCAGGTCCCTAGAATCATGACCTGAGCCAAAGGCAGAAGCTTAACTGCTGACCTACCCAGGTGCCCCATTTCTAGGGTTTCTGTTTTTATCTATTCGCTTAAATATAAATTGCACTTCCATAAATAAAAAAAAATGGAAAAGAAACAATGATTAAGAGAAAAGATATAAACAATATTTTAGCTAAACCAATCTATTTATTGCTTCTATTTATTGTTTCAGTATGTGCAATCTTCTCTGCTTTACTCACTCTTGGAACTGAGAATTCCAACATGACCACTTTGAGATATTTTTAATAACAAATAGTTGTATTACCACTTTTTTCTCCACATTTTTTAAAAATCTTTTTTTTTAAGATTTTTAAAAAATTTATTCATCTGACAGAGAGATAGAGAGCACAAGCAGGCAGAGCAGCAGGCAGAGAGAGAGAGGGAGAAACAGGATACGGGAAGTGCAGCTCCATCCCTAAACAGACCCTTTTTTAAGATTTATGTATTTGTTTAGAGAGCGTGAGCAGGGGGAAAGGGAGAGAAAGAGGGAAGGAAGCAGACTCCCCACTGAGTATGGAGCCTGATGCAGGACACCATCCCATGACCCAGAGATCATGACCTAAGCCAAAATCAAGAGTCAGAGGCCAACTGACTGAGCCACCCAGGTGTCCCCTGCACATGATTTTTTTTTTTTTTAAATCACCATTCTCACATGTTTCTGTTGAGCCAAACTTTCATATTATGTTTAATAAAGTGTGGTACATTTTCACATGCATGATTTTTATAATGTAGGTAGCATAAACCTTCAGCAAACCCCAGTACTTAATTCAGAGGGAGAAAACTGACTTTGAGGTGAATGGAATTTTAAAAATAGACAAAAATCTGGAGAGATCCTCCTTTAAAAGAAAAAGTAGCTAAGCACCTTGTCCCCAATCAAGGTATTAAATTACAGTGCCAATGTCACACTTTTTTTTTTTAAAGATCTTATTTATTTGACAGAGAGAAACACAGCCAGAGAGGGAACACAAGCAGGGGGAGTGAGAGAGGAAGAAGCAGGCTTCCTGCCGAGCAGGGAGCCCGATGTGGGACTCGATCCCTGAGCCGAAGGCAGTCGCTTAACCAACTGAGCCACCCAGGCACCCTCAGTGTCACACTTTCAATGTATCTGATTAATTTAATGAATTTAATAACTTACCTGATTCAGCATTAAGGAATTATATCATCTCTTTTGGTACCATAAAATGCAAAGTAATGCCACTTTAGGAACTTTGGAACATCATTTAACCTTTTTTGGTTTTATTCTCATTGTCAGTGGAAAATGGGATTAAAGTTGATAATTACTTTTATACCCTGTAGCTATAAAATTTTATGGTTATTGAATGTGGAATTTGGGGAGCATTACTCATTTCCCCAAATTCTACACTAAGGTCTGTTTTACTGTATTCTTTTTGTGTTGTGGTGAACTTTGGTTCATAGAATCCTAGGAACCAAATGAAAAAGGAATTATAAAAGACTGTTGGGGAAAGAATAGCTCAGTCCAGAAAGCGGGAAGCTTCCTGTTTGTTCCTAGAACCCCCCAATGTCACATCCTTTAAATCTGACTGTTTATGCAAAATCCACAGGGTAAAGATAGAAGACCACAAATTTTGTCTTTGTCTTTTTATTTCTTTTCTTCTGCTGGTCAGATGGGGTTGGGTGAGGAATGTTAGGAAGCAAAACATGGATATGAATACAAAATTAGGAAAGCCCTTTTGAATTTTGGAAAATCCTGCTGTTTTAGTTTTTAACTTAATTAATTTTAAAGATTTTATTTGTCAGAGAGAGAGCGAAAGAGAGGGTGCGCACAAGCAGGGGGAAGTACCGGAAGAGGGAGAAGCTGACTCCTTGATGAGCAAGGAGCCTGAAGCTGGTCTCTGGACTTAATCCCAGGGGTCTGGGATCATGACCTGAGCCGAGGGAGATACTTAACCACTGAGGCCAATGTGTCCCAATTCTGCTGTTTTTATTAAAAAAGAAATGAAGCAGAATTTATAAAAATTTAGTTACTTGTAATGATAAACATAAAATATTTTTATCAATTAAAATTATGCTAAACTAAGAGTCAAGTAATATAATTAATAAAAAAAGTTATGGGATACCTGGGTGGCTCAGTCAGTTAAGCATCTGCCTTTGGCTCAAATCATGATCCCAGGGTCCTGGGATTGGGTCCTGCGTTGGCCTCCTTGCTCAGTAGGGAGCCTACTTCTCCCTCTGCCTGTACCTCCTCCAGCTTTTGCTCTCTCTCTCCCTGACAAATAAATAAATCTTTAAAAAAATTTATAATTAATGAGAAAAGTTCTTTTTACTGAATACAGTCCTGACAATTATCCTTCATATCAAACTTCCATTAAAGATTTATGAAGAAATGGAGAGGCACCAAAATAACGAAATGGCAGTGTTAGAAAGCATATATGCTGCTGCTGCTGAAGTAATTCAACACATAGGCAGTGGGGAAACTGATAACCATCTATATCCTATTATGGAAAATGAAGATTGTGATGGGTAAGCCTATAGCAATATTTAAATAGTAGGTAATTACTATTTTCCTATAAAACTAATTCTAGTTGGAGCTGACACTCATGATTAACAAATTTTATAGTTTTAGTAAGGCTATTCCATCCTGGGTGCTAATCAGAAAAATTCAAATAACGAGATACCAGTTTTTGTAGTGATAGTGATAAATATTGTATTAAAAAATAATCAAAGTTAGCAAATGTGAGGAAAAAAAGCACTCTTACATACTGTCGTTAGATAAAATGGGTAAATCCTTTCTGAAGGGTGATTTAGCAGTGTGTTTCAAAAATTTTAAATATTCTGTCCCTTTATCCCAACAGCTTCACTGCCAGGACTAGATTCCATAGTAAAACATGACTTGTGTTAAAACACAACATGTACACGCGCGCGCGCGCACACACACACACACACACACACACATTCTAAGGACATTTATTATACATAGGTATATATAGAAAATATGACAGATATGTTAAGGATATTTATTATAGCATCATTTCCATATAAAAACTTTGGAGATAGTCTAACTATCCATCAATAGGAAAGTAAATTTTCACCCCAATAGAACAATGAAGCATGCAACCATTTGAAAAAAAGGAATTTAGGTCTATAGCGTACTGATTGTTTAACAAAGTATATTTAAAGTGCTTGGTTTGATGTCAATCTTATGCAAATTTTAGAATACTTTATTTATTTTTCTATCCCAGCATTTCTTTCTTTCCTTTTTTTAAACTATGCTATGTTAGTCACCATACAGTACATCATTAGTTTTTGATGTAGTGTTCCATGATTCATTGTTTACGTATAACCCCCAGTGCTCCATGCCCGCCTGAATACCCATCACTGGGGTCACCCATCCCTCCACCCTGCTCCCCTCTAAAACCCTAAGTTTGATTCCCAGAGTCTATAGTCTCTCATGGTTCGTCTCCTCCTCTGACTTCCCCCTGTTCATTTTTCCCTTCCTTCTCCTAATGTCCTCCATGCTATTCCTTATGTTCCACAAATAAGTGAAACCATGTCATCATTGTCTTTTTCTGTTTATTTCACTTAGAATAATCTCTTCCAGTTCCATCCATGTTGATGCAATGTTGAGTATTCATCCTTTGTGATGGCTGAGTAATTTTCCATTGTGTATATGGACATCTTTATCCATTTGTCTGTTGAAAGACATCTCGGCTCCTTCCACAGTTTGGCTATTGTAGACATTGCTGCTATGAACATTGGGATACATATGGCCCTTCTTTTCACTACATCTGTATTTTGGGGGTAGTGCAATTGCAGGGTCATAGGGTAGCTCCATTTTTAACTTTTTGAGGAACCTCTACACTATTTTCCAAAGTGACTGTACCAGCTTGCATTCCCACCATCAGGGTAAAAGGGTTCCCCTTTCTCCACAACTTCTCCAACATTTGTTGTTTCTTGCCATGTCAGTTTTTGCCATTCTAACTGGTGTAAGGTGGTATCTCACTGTGGTTTTGATTTGAATTTCCCTGATGGCTAATGATAATGAAATTGTTTCATGTGTCTCTTAGCCATTTGTATGTCTTCATTGGAGACGTGTTGGTTCATAACTTCTGCCCATTTTTTTACTTGATTATTCGTTCTTTCGGTGTTGAGTTTGAGAAGTTCTTTATAGACCTTGGATAGCAGTGCTTTGTCTATAGTGTCCTTTGGGAATATTTTCTCCCATTCCATGGGTTGTAACTTTGTTTTGTTGACTGTTTCCTTTGCTGTGCAGAAGCTTTTTATCTTGATAAGGTCCCAAAAGTTCATTTACACTCTTGTTTCCCTTGCCTTTGGAGATATATTTTGAAAGAAGTTGCTGTGGTCGATGTGGAAGAGGTTACTGCCTATGTTCTCCACTAGAATTTTGATGGATTCCTGTCTCCCATTGAGGTCTTTCATCCATTCAGAGTTTATCTTTGTGTATAGTATAAGAGAATGGTCGAGTATTGTGAAGAGCAGAATACTTTTAATATCTGTTGTGTTGCAAAAGGAAGTTACCGCTATTCTGGCACTCTTATTACCAACAAAATTGCTAGTCATTGGGTTTTGGTTTTGATTCCTAATTCATGAGTGCTCAAATGTTGGACCCTCAAATTGATTGGAATATAACCAAGAGATTTCATATGGCAACTTGTCCTATATTCTATACAAACATTTGATTTGATGATCCCTCTGCTAGTAATGAAAACCAAGATATTGCTGATGTCTTGAATCTTTTTTTTAAGGTAACTTGCACATATGCTATTATCCTTCCTTTTTAAAGAGAATTTATTTCTACGTGTGCCACACCAAATTTTTCAACAGTGACTTCATATTATATAATTTACAAAAATTCAGTTTACAAAATAGGAATATTTTCTGCATTCCAAACCCTTATACTTCTCTTACAGAATTTTAATATGCTAATTATTTTGGATAGTAGAAGATATCCTAGAGTTAGATGATTTTTATCAAGCATGAAATACTGCTGTTGAAACTTGTATTTTTTTCTGTAGTCTAAGCATGAAAAAAAAATGATCATCAGGTTATATAATATATACCTAGAAAAAAATTTTTAAAGATTTTATTTATTTGAGAGAGAGAAGCACAGCCAGAGAGGGGACACAAGCACGGGGAGTGAGAGAGGGAGAAGCAGGCTTCCTGCTGAGCAGGGAGCCCCATGCGGGGCTCGATCCCAGGACTGCGGGATCATGACTTGAGCCAAAGGCACACGCTTAACGATTGGGCCACCCAGGTGCCCTACCTAGAATTTTTTTTTTTAAATTTTATTATTTATTTATTTATTTGACAGAGAGAAACACAGTAAGAGAGGGAACACAAGCAGGGGAAGTGAGAGAGGGAGAAGCAGGCTTCCTGCTGAGCAGAGAGCCCCATGCAGTACTTGATCCCAGGACTCCGGGATCATGACCTGAGCTGAAGGCATCGCTTAACCAACCGAGCTACCCAGGCGCCCCTCTATCTAGAAAATTTTTAAGGAGTCTTTTGGTTGTATAATTTTGTAAATTCCTTGGTCTGACTTTTTTTTTTTAAAGATTTTATTTATATTAGAGAGAGAGCGGTGGTTGGGGTGGGGTAAGGTAGTGAGGAGAGGGACAAGTGGACTTGGTACTGAGAGAAGAGCCCTGTGCAAGGCTTGATCCCACAACTCTGAGATCATGACCTGAGTGAAAATCAAGAGTCAGTGACTTAACCGATTAAGCTACCACACACCCCCTGGTCTGGCAGTTTTTTTTTTTGTTTTTTGTTTTTTTTAAGATTTTATTTATTTATTTGACAGGGAGAGATCACAAGTAGGCAGAGAGGCAGGCAGAGAGAGAGAGGAGGAAACAGGCTCCCTGCTGAGCAGAGAGCCAGTCATGGGCCTCGATCCCAGGACCCTGGGATCATGACCTGAGCTGAAGGCAGAGGCTTTAACCCACTGAGCCACCCAGGCACCCAGTCTGGCAGTTTTTAAAAAAAACATTTAGTGTTACATGTATGCAATTTAAAAAACTTCAGAATAGTGCAAAAATACTACATCATCATTGTATAAGGATTGAACTAAACAAGAAAATTAAATCATCTGTGATCATTCCACTTAGCTATGATGTCCATAAAAGAACCATGTACACTCACTCACTGAATTCCCTCTAGTAATTTTCACTCCTACTACTCCAGAATTGATTTTTCAATGGTTACCACTGTTTCATTTTAATAAATCTAGACATAATTTCTTAGATCTCATTCTGTTTAACCTATCAGCAATATTTGACCCATTGTAAAACTCTCTTTTCCAAAATTCTGTCTTTATTTAGCTTTCAGGATAGCGTTCACTCACCTGGTTTCCACCCCTGCCTTTGTAGTCTTTACATCTTAGTTTGATTTGCTTCTTTCTCCTGATCCCCTTCCTCTTACACATTGAAGTCTTCCAGGAATCAATCCTTGGTCTGCTTTCTCTTTACTTTTACTATCTTGTATATTCTAATGATCCTCAAGTTTGTATCTCCAGCGCAAATCTCTCTGCATTAATTCCAGACCTACGTATCAAACTGCCATTTGATATCTCTTTGGAATAGCTATTAGTTATTGCAAACTCAACTTGTCCAAAATTGAACTACTGCTATTCTTTCTTGTACCAGCCCTTCCTTGTCTTTCCTAATTGAACTAATGACAGTTCTTCTAGTTGCTCTGCCAAAAAACTTGGTATCATCTTTGACTCTTGTCTTTTTCTTTTTCATACACATCACATCTAATCTGTCAGCAAATTTTGTCAGATATTCCTTCAGAATCTATCCAGAAACCAAACACATCTTCTATGACCAAGCCACTATCATCTGTTGTCTGTATAATAATTAACTAATTGGTCTTCCTGTTTGTTTGTTCTTTTGTCTTTTCTATTTCCATGAATTCTAAACACAGTGGATCTTTTAAACCATAAGTCAGATTATGTCTTCCTCTGCTCAAAACCCAGTTTCCTCCCATTTTACTCAGAGTACATGCCCAAGTTCTGACACCTACCAGGCCTGTATGACCTGTTCATCTCAGGTCTCTCTCTATCCCTTACCACCTCTCTTTGATTTGAACTCCAATTTTCTTTTTATTTATTTATTTATTTTTAAACAATTTTATTTATTTGACAGAAACACAGCCAGAGAGGGTACACAAGCAGGGGCAGTGAGAGAGGGAGAAGCAGGCTTCCCGCTGAGCAGGAAGCCCGATGTGGGATTTGATCCCGGGTCTCCAGGATCACAACCTTTGCCGAAGGCAGTCGCCCAACCAACTGAGCCACCCAGGCACCCTGAACTCCTATTTTCTGTCCCTTTCACTCTGTCAAACCACAATGAATGTCTCATTTTTTTTTTTTCTCAGTATAAACACTTTAAGCTTTAAGCATACCTCTGTACTTGCTGTTGACTCTGTCTGGAGTGCTTTTCCCTCCAAAACCCTCATGGCTTGCTCCTTGTTCCTTCCTTCCTTCCTTCTTTTTTTTTTTTTTTTTAATTTTTGCTTAAAATATACTTTCGTAGCAAGGCTTTTCTTGGTTATCCTGATTACCCCTTTCCCTACAGCACATTAAAATTTGATTTCTCTGTTTAGTTTTTCTCTTCTACTACTGTCTGTTTTGCCTGTGTAGTTTATTGTTTTTTGTGTTTACTTCACTCAGGAGTAGGATTTTTATCTGTTCATTGCCATGTTCACAGTGCCTAGAAAACATTCTAGCATATATAGTTCTATTCCATAAATGTTTATTGAGTGAATGGAGTTTAATCTGCATGTATTGTTTTTAACATAATGCTAATTCTCACTGAAACAAAAAGAAAGTTTGACATAGGTCCCTTCTGACATTTAACCTGTCATTTATATGTATTCTTTTTGATATTTTGGGGGCCCAAATTGTGATTACTTGCTACTTATTTCATTGATATTTATGTCAGTTTTATTATAGTAAAATGGATTAGAGGAATTACAAACTTTGTTTTACTAAGGAAAATGAAATATGATGGTAAATTATTATAGGACTTTAACAATTCTTGCCAAAGGATTATGAGCCCTCAATATCTGAAATAAAAAGATGAAGCTGGAATTTATTGCCGGCTAGTAAGAGAGAGCTATGCTGGTCACAGTCTTTTCTGACAGAGCAGTCTGCTATTCTTACATAGGGTTGTGGGAAGAGTAGACTTTAAGATTTGGGGGACTTTCAGAGAATTAAGTGGTTTGTCATCATCTGGAATAACCGTGGCAATTTGGGTGAGACTGTTATTGGTTGGTTGGCACTTGAGTCATGTGTATTGGAGTGATTTTGTTCCATACTGGCTTTCTTTTAGAAGGAAGGAGCTGACATTGCTTGGTTGATGAGTGAGGCCAATGGGCATTGATCAATTATGCACATTTAAAACTGGTTATGGTGGCTTCTTTTTACTATGGCTTCATAGTTGGGTCCTCTCCTCCAAGTTTGAGGTGACTTTAACTATTTGTTTTCTATTTAAAATCTGCTTGTATCAACTGTGTTCAATATGAAAATATTCTGTAATTATAGGTTTATTTTTGAAATTTAGTTCGAGAAGAATTGTTTAATAACTGCTTTTAGGAAGATCCTTCTTTTTTGGATATTAATTTAACTAGAAGAGTTATCTGTGTAACACTTTTAAAACAATAATTGCTAGTTTTGTTTTTGTTTCAGTGTTCTTAAGGGCTCATGTTCAATTCCTAAATTAATAATCTCCTGTGGGAAATTTCAGTCTTTGAAAATTGATGTAGCTATATGCTAATAATATCCATTAAAAAGTAATTATAATTTTCTGTTGGTAAATCTAGCTTTTTATATTAGGATTAAATAGTAGGCTAAATGTCTACAAAAGTTACCAATCATTTTCTTTAAGAAAATTTTAAAAAATTATTTATTTGTGAGAGAGAGAGCATGAGCAGGAGGGAGGGGCAGAGGGAGAGGGAGAAGCTCAGTGGGGAGGCTGTTTTGGGGCTAGATCCCAGGACCTGGAGATCATGACCTGAGCCAAAGGCAGACACTTAAGCGACTGAGCTACCCAGGCAGCCCTAAATAATTTTATTTTCAAACAATCAGATTATTCCTATTTCTGAGGTGTTGAATTGTATGAATTTCTTATGTATTTTAGATATTAACTTTTTTTCAGATAATGTGGTTTGCAAATATTTTCATCCATTTTGCAGGTTGCCTTTTCATTATGTTACTTGTTTCTTTTTTGTATTTCAGATTTTATTTAAATTCAAGTTAATTAACATATATTGTATTAGTTTCAGGAGTAGACTTTAGTGATTCATCACTTGCATGTAACACCCAGTGCTCATCACAAGTGCCCTCCGTAAGGCCCATCACCCAGTTACACCATCTTCCCATCCACCTCCCCTCCAGCAGCCCTGTTTGTTTCCTATAGTCTCTTAACGTTTGCCTCCCTCTCTGTATTTATCTTGTTTTTCCTTTCCTTTCCCTTATGTGCAGCACAATGGAACTAGAGTGTTGCTTGTTTCTTTCACTGTGCAGAAACTTTGCTGCTTCCACTGTTTTTGCTGTTGTTGCTTATACTTTGGTTGTCATATCCACAGTCATTGGCAATGTTAAAAAAGGGTAGCTTTTCCCTTGTTTTAGTGTAGGTGTTTTATGGTTTAAGGTTGTACACTTAAGTCTTTAATTCAGTTTGGGTGAATTTTTGTGAGTGGTGTGAGTTAGAGTCCAGTTTCATTCTCTGCCTGTGATTATCCAGTTTTCTCAGCATCATTTATTGAAGAGATTATCTTTTCTTTTTTTGAGTGTTTTTGGCTCCCTTATCAAATTTTAGTTGACTATACCCATGGGTTTATTTTTGGGTTCTTGATTCTGTTCTCTTGGTCTTTGTGTTTGTTTTTATGCATGTTTCATCCTGTTGTGATTACTATAGCTTTGTAACAGTTTGGAAACAAGAAGTGTGATGCTTCCAGCTTTGTTCTTCTTTCTCAGAATTGCTTTGGCTATTTGGCATCTTTTTTGTTCCATACGAATTTGAGGATTCTCTTCCCTATTTCTATGAAAAATGTCACTGGAATTTTGACAGGGATTGCATTAAATCTATAGATGGCTTTGAGTAATGTGGATATTTAATATAATTTTCCAATCCATAAACAATGAGATATCTTCCTCTTTGTGTGTCTGCTGTTTCTTTTATCAAAGTCTTGTAGTTTTTAGTGTACATATCTTTTACCTCCTTGGTTAAATTTATTCCTAAGTATCTTGTTCTTTTTAATACTTTTATGAATGGTATTTTTTAATTTCTTTTTCACATTTTTTTGTTAATATGTAGAAAGGTAACTGATTATATATGTTGATTTGTATCCTTCATCTTTGCCAGTTCTAACAGCTTTTTGGTGGTGTCTTCAGGATTTTCTATATGTTAGATCATATCCTTGCAAACAAAACTGATTTCTTTTCTGATCTGGATACCTTTTATTTCATTTTCTAGTCTGATGTTGGATACAAGTGGTAAAGTGGATGCCTTTGTCTTGTTCTTGAGCTTAGAGGAAAAACTTTCAGTTTTTATCACTGAGTATGATGTTAGCTGTGGACTTTCCTTATGTGGCCTTAATTATGTTCAGGTATGATACTTTGGTACCCACTTTATTGAGAGTGTTTATCATGAAAAGATGATGATTTTTGTCAAATGCACATATTGACATGATCATACAATTTTTTTATTCTATTGTGTATCAAACTTACTGATTTGATTGATTTCTGAAGGATAATTTTGCTCAGTATTCTTGGTTGACAGTTCTTTTTTCTCAGCATTTTGAATATGGAATCCCACTCTCTCCTGGCCTGTAAGGTTTCTGCTGGGAAATTGCTAATAGTCTTATGAGGGTTCCTTGTAGGTGACAAGCTACTTTCCTCTTGCTGCTTTTAAGATTCTCTCTTTGATTTTGATTTTTGACAGTTTTAGTATAATGTGTTTTAGAGAAAATCTCTTTAAGTTGAGTTTTTCTGATGATCTATGAGCCTTATAAACTTAGATGTCCAAATGTTTCCCCAGGTTTGAGAGTTCTTACCCATGACTTCTTTAAGCTTTATGTCTTTTTCTCTTGCTCTCCTCCTTCCAGAACTGCAGTAATCTACACATTGTTTCTTTTAGTGGTATCCCATAATTGCATAGGCTTTTCTCACTCTTTTTCCTTCTTTTTTTCTTTGTTCTGCAGTGATTAGATAATTTGAAAATTTTAAAACTTGAAAATTTTAAATTCACAGATTTTTGTTTGATGCATTTTCCTGTCAGTGATTTCTTTTATTTTTTAAAGATTTTTTTTTTTTAAATTTATTTGACAAAGAGAGAGCTCACAAGTAGGCAGAGAGGCAGGTGGATAGAGAGTGGGAATGCAGGGTTCAATCCAAGGACCCTGAGATCATGATCTGAGCCGAAGGCCGATGCTTAACTGACTGAGCCACCCAGGTGCCCCCTGTCAGTGATTTCTATTGCTTTTTTTCATTTCATTCACTATATTATTCAGCTCCAGAATTTTTGTTTAGTTTTTTTTTTTAAACTATTTCCAGCTCTTTTTAGAAAAATACTTGATTTATTTATTTGAGAGAAAAAGAAAGAGAACAATTCAGGGGTGGGGCAGGAAGAGAGAGAGAGAATCTCAAGCAGACCTGGGGCTGGATCTCACAACCCTGAGATCATGACTTGAACCAAAACCAAGAGTCAGATACTCAACTGACTGAGCCATCCAGGTGCCCTTCCAACTCTATTAAACTTCTCGTTTTGTTCATATAGTGTTTTTCTCATTTTATTGAATTCACTTTTTTTTTAAAGATTTTATTCATTTATTTATTTTAGAGAAAGCATGTGTGTGAGTCAGGTGAGCAGCAGAGGGAGAGGGACAAGCAGACTCCACAATGAGCGTAAGCCCAATGTAGGGCTGGATCTCGTGACCCTGCTATCATGACCTGAGATGAAATCAGGAGTCAGGTGCTTAACTGACTGAGCCACATAGGCACCCCTAAATTGGCTTTTTGTGTTTTCTTTTCGCTCATTGAGTTTTCTTAAAATTGTATTTTGTGTTCTTTTTTGGGTACATTACTCATCTCCATGTCTTTGAGATCGATTACTGGAAGATCATTGTGATGTTTTTGTGGTATCCTGATTCCTTGACTTTTTATATTCCTTGAAGTTTTGCATTGCTATCTTTACATTTGAAGTAATCTTTAATAACTACCTTTCCAGTGTGTCCAAACCTGACTTTCTTCTTCTTTTCTTTTTTTTTCTTTGCTCTGGTGGTGTGCTGGAACTTTCCTGCAGGAAATCTGGTTTTCCTAAAAGGCTCTCTCATCAGTGGGTGATTATCTAAGACAGTGTTTTCCAGGCGCTCCCAGATGTGGTTGAGAGGAAGGGGCTGGAGCCCCATAAAGGGCTATTGCTTGGTCCACAGCTGGAACTGTAGTAGTGAATGTGCCTGTTACCTGATGCATGGGTAGGCAAGACTTTTCCTAGGTCCCTTGGTTTATGGTGTGCTTGGTTCCACAGCTCCTACATAGAGGTCCATAGTAGTTTTGTCCTGATGAATGACATTGTATTGTAACTGTATATTTATCTGTCTTTGAAGCAAAGGATATGTATTTCCTTATATCTGGTTGGACTTCATAACTGTTCTGTGAATTAATAAATGAATGGAGATGGATAACAATTTTATACAAATTGTTTTTTTATTCTTTACCAGTAAAATTATTTTAAAAGATTGGTTTCTTAGTGGATATTGTAACTGGATTTTTAAAAATAATGATCCTGCTTTGCATATGAAGGAACTAAGGGAAGAGGAACGTGAAAAACAAACATCAGAAGAATCTGTGATTACACAAGGGTTTGAGAAGGCCTATTCCCTAACTTCTCATCCACTGCAAGTGAATGATGACAGCACTTTAAGTGAAATGGATCAGGATGAAGGAAGGTAAAATATATAAGTTCTTTACTTCCCTCTGAAGGAATTTTAGCAGTGGTTATTTTTTATGGAAATAAGACGTTATAGTCTAGGTACAGACCAAGGCAAGAAATACTCAAGTATATCAGACACACTACTTGAAAGATTAAGATGATGACAAGTGACTTTGACAAGGAGCAGTTTCAACAGTCACCAGAGAAACTGGACTGTAATGAATAAGTATAAACAACTCCTTAGAGAATTATTACAGGGAAAGGTAATAGAGAAGTAGATGATAACTGAAAAAGAATGTGGAATTCAAGGGAATTTTCTTTCTTTTTTATTTTAAGATGGGAACTTTTGGAGTATATTTGTATACTCTTGGAAATGATCCAATAAAGCAGACATGGTTATTTAATTTTGTTTGCATTTCCAAATATTAGAAAGCTTATTGATTATATTACATTATCTTTTAAATATTATAGTAATTGTCTTTAGTACTCCTATTCATGTAGTTTTGTGGCAAGAAGTTATTCAGAATTGGTTCCGTAGTGCAGTATGCTTATATAATTGAATGTGTAGATACTATTCATTCATAGATTTAAAAATATTACGTAATAGTAAATATACAAACACTTTGGCCATTCTGAATAGAACTGAATAGTAAATATACAAACACTTTGGCCATTCCTTCATGATTTTAGATACTCAGTGCCTTGACAGTATCATGAATAGCTATGGTTTTATTAGGGACTTTGAAATATCTTGTTATATTAAGTTAATATTTGTTTAGATTCTGGGGGAAGGGGAAATATTTTACTTATCTACAATTAAAAAATAAACTATTAGTCTATCATAGATTATTGCTTTTGGATTATAAAGTTCTAAATTACAAAAGCCATGGTTCCTATGCCAACTGTCATTGACAATATTGTGTGCTCAGTAAGTATATGTTTGTGAATAAACAATTGAATGAATAAATGAATGACCATTGATGAACTTCTTTAGAAGAAGCAAATCTTTAGTTAACTGAAAGTAGATTTTCAATATTGCCTAGGTATGAAGTCTTTTTATTTGAAAAAATATGGCTAAGATTCGGAAATTATTATTTACAATTATAGCTAGAATTGGAATAATAATAGATTAATTTGCTATTGTATTACTTAAAAATACTTAAATATTGGGATGCCTGGGTGGCTCAGTCAGTTGGGCGTCTGCCTTCAACTCAGGTCACGTCCTGGGATCGAGTCTTGTATGGGGCTCCTTGCTCAGCAGGGAGCCTACTTCTCCCTCTGCCTGCTCTGCCTGCTGCTCCCCCATGCTTATACACCCTTTTCTCTCTCTCTGACAAATAAACAAATAAAATCTTTAAGCTTTAAAGAAAATTAAATATTTAAATATTCTTTCACCACATATTGTAAAACAGGTGTTTTGAAGGCACATTTTCTGGATTTGAATTCTGGGTCTACTCCTGACCAGCTGTACCGGCTTTGGGAAGTTTGTTCTGTGCCTCATTTTCTTCCTGTGTAAAATACCTAATATAGTTACCTACATTTATAAGATTGTTGTGAGGCTTAAAATACCTTTAAGACATCTTAAGTGTTCATAATAATGCATAGTAGTCATATCAATAATGCAAGTAACACCATGATTTTCCTTTGCTTTTTGTCAATTTGATCTAAATTTAATGCTTTGTTCATATTATTAATAATATTGTTTAGCTATGATTTAGATATTCTTTGTATTTTAAATATTTCATATTTGCCTGAAAAGAATTGTTTTTTTTTAGACCTGCAAAGAAAACATCTAAGGAAAAAGAAGAGGTAAATATATATATAAAATATAATTTTATTTCATTTATTAATTTTTAAATTTTCACTTTATTATGTTATCATGGTAAAAAATTACTTTAGGAAAGGTATATTAAGAAAATAGAAAATCTGCCTTTGTTGTACAGACATTTACTCTAAAAAAGTTATTCAGAAACAGTGGTTATGATAAAGGTCATTTTGATAAAAATCAGTTCTTTGAAAGTACCTGTATTTTTGCACCTATAAAAAGTTTTTATAAGAGCAAAATATGGGTATTTATCATCTCTCTACACAGTATATTGTATAAATATTTGGGGGACA
>PITA01011979.1:0-64186 GCA_004023965.1 Spilogale gracilis
CCCCCCCCCCCCCCCCGGTAATGGCTCCCTGTCCCCAACAGCAGCTCCCCGATGGCTGCAAAGCCCCACGGCTCGTCTCCCAGCTGCACTTCACCAGCTGGCCTGACTTCGGAGTGCCTTTCACCCCCATCGGGATGTTGAAGTTCCTGAAGAAAGTGAAGGCCCTCAACCCCACCCACGCTGGGCCCATTGTGGTCCACTGTAGGTATGTCCATGTGGGGCACAGAGCACGGCCCCCCAGAGCACTGGGTCGCTGGTATGGGGGGCGGAAGGGCAGGTGGACGAAGTGAAAGCAGCCCCTACCACTAGGAACACAAGTGACACCTCAGACTCCCTTGGGGTGAGAGCTGTGGGGCATCCAGCCCACTCCGTGAGAGCAGAACCCTTTCCTCAATGGCATCTTAGGGGGATCCCCAATACCTAGAAGACAGAAAAGCCAAGAGGTCAGGTAGATAGAGCTAGTAGGGCTCTGGGCATGTTTACTTGTCCTGCTTCTCCTGGCCCCTGGAGAACCCCAAGTCACCTCTCAGGGTAGAGCCAGAAACCAGACTAATATGGGAAATGTTCATGGGGGGCTGGGGGCCGTGGTCCAGACCCAGCAAAGAGCGGTCAGGAGCAGCCGTCCAGGGCCTGGCATCCTGAAGGCCTGGTTCTGTGGTCCGGGCTGCTCCTCCTCCCATCTCCATTCTCCTCCTCTGCAGTGGGAGGGACAATCCTGGGGGGGCCTGGGACTCGCCCCTGAGGGTGAGCTTTGCACAAAGCCAAGGTTGTCATCAGCTGTCAGCACTTTCATTATTCCTTGGGTTGTGGAAAAGTGAGCACTTTTTCCTGAGCAAGTACCCTTCATCTTTGCACACCTCGGTGTCCCCTGGTGGTTTTCACACTGAGTCTTCATTTCCTCTGGAACCCATGGAGTCAAAGGCAGGGCACAAATCACCCCTCTGTGGCTTACTTATCTCCACCCTCTTTGGCTTCTGGTGCAGAGGGTCCAAGAAAAGGCCTTGGACTTGGAGTTGGTTGACAGGCTTGTGCCCTTTCTGATCTTGAAGAAAAAAGGCAGAAAGATGAGAAGTACTCCCTCGCCAAACTCTCCATCCTCCCAGTGGGTGCTCGGTTAAAACCTGAAGACAGTTCAGGGGGCTCTTGTCATCCTGGCCTGGGTGGGAGTCCTGGACCCGCCCCTGAGGAGCTAAGGGGTGCTGGGCAACTGTGCACTAAGTGTGGCAGCATCTGTAGGGTCTCTGGGGCCGGCCCTGCCAGCCCCTCCCAGCAGCGGTACTGGGGCGGGGAGCAGTGCAGGCCAGCCCTGCTTGGCCCCAGCCTGGGGGTCTTGTCGGTCGCTCCTGTTCTTGCCCAGACTTCATGGAAGCCGGAGTCTCTGGGTTGTTTCTTCAGAACACCTGTGTGATGGAGTCAGGGCATCTGGGCCACTGTGTTCAGGTGCCTTCTGTCCCTTGCCCCTTTTGACCTTTGGCAGTACCAAGATACTCCCAACGACCATGTCTGGAACAGCCAAAAAGAGGCGTCATCAGGGTGACAGCCCAGTGAGCAGGGCCCTCCCTCCGCGAGGTGGGGGTGAGCCTAATGGAAGGGCTCCAGTCCCCACCCAGGACTTCCACGACCCCATCGGAGATCTGAGGCCTGCTGTGGGAGAGGCCGTGGGGACTTTGGTAGCCTGTCCTCAGGACCCAGAGTCTGATGCCCTCAGGTAGAGAAGTCGTGGCAGGAGGAGCCCTACGAAACCCTTCCAGCTGCTGCCTGACCCTGACTCAGGCTTCTGGTGCTGGCCGGCTGCTCAGCTCCAGAGATAAAGGCTTCTGTGTTCGGGTCAGGGCTGGCTGCAGGCAGCAGGCTTGGTCCTGCTTTGTCCTGATCCCTCCAGATCTGTCGTGCGTGGGACACCTTAGGGAATGACCACTCTCCTTCTTCTGCTTACTTGTTCCCCACCATAGGGGCCCAGGACACGCGCATTCGCCATTTATCTTATTTTCATGCCGGGACCCCCTTTGTGGCCTTGAGCCTCTGCCTTTGCAGTTGAACATGAAGTTGTCTTCCTGTGGCAATGTTTTACTTCTGCCCCGCTCCTGCAGTTCCCGGGCCTCTGGCCTTCTTTTCTGTTCTATTTGGCCACCAAGGTTTTAATATCCAGGAAGTGAGAGGAGTGGCACCCTCTGTCTTGGGCTTCCGCAAGCCCCTCTCCTCCCTGGTGAGTCTTCCCCTCCTGAGCTCAGGCCCCTGTGAGCCACCCGGACAGTGTGGGCAGATGGGTGGTTCTGGATGCCTGCCCGGTCGGTCGTGTGATGACAGGAATTCCTGCCAAGAGCGTGGGCCTGCTGGAGGCCAGCAGGGTGGGGGAGAAGGTTCCTGCTGCCTGGCAGCTGCACCCTGCTCCCCCAACCCCCGGCTGGAGTTGACTTTACGTCCCACCTCCAAGTTCATCCTTATACCTGAGATCCTCAGCTCCAAGCCATGTCAAGCCCGGGGCTTTGGCTCTTCCTGGTCTCCATCCCTCCTTGCACACTCATCCTCAGCATTTGATTCTTAATCACATAAAAGAAACTGACGTTCTCGGTCCCAGTCCTCTTAGGAGCAACATCCCCATGGAGGCCAGGGGAAGGACCACCTGGCCTCGGTCTTTTCCCGGGGAGCCAGCACTGTCCCTGTCCTAGCAGCAAAGCAGCCTCCCCCCATGCACCCTGGGCCAGGCAAGGGGTCCCGTAAGCTGCCTGGGGATCCTAACTGCCTTGTACTCGGTGACTTTTGGCCTCCTTCACATATGTATTGGGTGGGGTGTCTTCACGTGGCTCCACACCAGGGGGTTTTCTCGGACTCTGCACCTGTAAAGAACTAAGACTCCCCAAAGGGGCTTCTTGTGTTCGACCCACTTTCCCCCCTGAGATGAGAGGACCCACCCCAGAAGAGGGTCTTCACTGCTGTCCTCACACCATTTTGGAGACTAGCTGGAAAGAGCACCACCCATCCCCCCATACAAAGGGGATAGTGGGGGGACGTCATTCATTAAGTTGTGAGTCTTTTTCTTAAAGAGCTTACTTTTCTTTTGTAACAGAGGCTAGTGCTGCAGGGGCTGGAGGGGGAAGCCCTGTTCTCGCGAGAACTGCTGCACACACGAGTCCACATCACGAAGGGCTTACTCGCTCAGCACATGTTGGCTGAGCGCCACTGTGTGCCTGCTTCGTCCTGGGTGCTGGGGAACGATTATGTGCAGCCCCACTGTCTGGTGCAGACCCCTGGGACAGCAGGTGGGGGAGGGCAGTACCGAGGTCCCAGAGGCACTGTGGGGTGTGCGTTGGGAGGGCAGGCAATGCGAGCCCAAGAGTCCAGACGGCTGCTTCTGAGCCAGGAGACAGCTCAGCGGAGACACAGGGACCAGCTAGCTCCAGCCAGCCCCACAGTGAGGGCTGGGAGGCCAGAGAGGAGGCACCGGGGCCTCCCCTTCCAGCTGACCTTGGCTCAAGAGCCAGCCGACCTAGCCTGGGAACCTCCTCTTTGTAAAGAACCTGGAAAAGCCGCTTCAAGTGTGATATTTCAAAGACTCCACTTGCACACGTGGTAACAAGATAGTATTTGGTAACAGAAGAAAATGACTCGCACACCGTCCCCGGGGCTGCTCCGGCAGAGAGAGCCCATGTTCCTTCTAGCAGTTTCCGTAGTTACCAGAGAACAATTTGGGGAAATGTCACTGAGGTGAGGATGCCCTCTGGTGGCCACTCCGGAGATTTGCTCCTTATTAAAGGAGGAAGGGCTGCGGTGAGGGCTGGGATGGGGTCTCCCGGGGAGGGCAGGGCTGTCCTTCTGCCCTGGCGCCCAGGCCGGCTCTGCAGTCCTGTCACTTACTGCGGGCGGGGGTGGGGTGCTCGGTGCCTCACGACGGGGCATCTCTCCTTGGTCCTGAAGCGCGGGCGTGGGCCGGACCGGCACCTTCATAGTGATCGATGCCATGATGGACATGATGCACGCAGAGCAGAAGGTCGATGTCTTCGAGTTTGTGTCCAGAATTCGCAACCAGCGTCCTCAGATGGTTCAGACGGATGTGAGTAGTGCCCCCCAGCCCCACCCCCATCCTGGTGTGAGCGGCCCTGAGCAAACCCAGACCCTTTCCACCCCCAAACCATGCGGTGTGGGTGTGACAGGTCCCGGGGGGCGACAGCGTGCTCAGCAGGGCCTGCCGTCAGATTCCCCTTCCTCGAGGCCACAGATGGTCACTGTGAATGGCTGTGCCCCCAAACCTCCTTCCCTGGGCAACACGTGGTCGGGGGGAAGCCCCCAGAGCTGCAGGGCACGCGCGAGGGTGCTGGGCGCTCCGGGTCTCCCCGCAGATGCAGTACACATTCATTTACCAAGCCTTACTGGAGTACTACCTCTACGGGGACACCGAGCTGGACGTGTCCTCCCTGGAAAAGCACCTGCAGACCCTACACAGCCCTGCCACCCACTTCGACAAGATCGGGCTGGAGGAGGAGTTCCGGGTGAGTGCACACGGACTCTAGGGAAAGATGGGTGACGGGTCAACCTGAGGGACCCCAGGAAAAGCAGGGGGGCCGCCCCACCTGTGACGTAAGGGGAAGGATGATCAGGGACTTTGAGAGCTGAGCAGCCATCTGTGGGGGGGACGGTATCGTGCCCACGGTTTTATTTCCCCAGATTTAGGAAGTGTGTGGCGGTGGAGAAAGAGAGGAGCAGATGCCCTCGAGAAAGAGGTGCCCTTACAGGGCTGGGGGACTCACTGGGCAGTGGCGGTGTTGTGAGTGCGAGATTCTTGACAGAAACTGACCAATGTCCGGATCATGAAGGAGAACATGAGGACGGGCAACCTGCCGGCGAACATGAAGAAGGCCAGGGTCATCCAGATCATCCCGTGTAAGGCAGCCCCGGAGAATTTCAACCCTCAGGGCGGGATGGGATCGGGGTCGGCATCCCGGGAAGGTCTGCCGACCCACCTCTGCAAGCCAGGGCCCGAGGGCAAGACACCCTCCGCGTCGGGGGTTAAGGGCTTCTGGGGGCCATGTCGAGTGTTGAGAAGAGAACAAGCACCTGTGAAGCAAGGACAGGTGGCCTAGACAGTCCTGGGTGTCAGACAAGCGGTCTGCGATATGAGAACGAGATGGCAGGAGAGGGAGGACTTCCTGGGAGTGGAGAGATTTGCTCTGGTCGTGACTCTGGGGCCGCCTGATTCCCATCTCATCCAGTCATCCCCTCAGCCTGTACCTGTGGGAGGGGGTCCTGCTCCAGGCCTGGGGGAGGTGAGAAACGGGCTAGCGTGCAGCCAGGACTCTAGCCTGCTGAGGTCCTGGGTAAGGGGGAGGAGGGAGTGCCCGTGTTTGTTGAGGGGGGAAGCAAGGAACTCCACAGGGATCAGAGGAACCTGGAAAAGAAAGGAGCGAGAGGTGCTGCCTTGAGGAGAGGGCACACCTCATGGCAGGTGGACCCCGGGCTCCTGACACGTGTTAGTGGTCACCGCGCATCAGAAGTGCACAAGGGCTGGGCGAAGCTGCCTCAGCCTCAGACCCCGGCTTCTTGGTGGCTGTGGCCACCACTCGGGGCCGCCTGTCTGGCCACACTCCTTTCACTCCTGAAATGCAATATTTTTAACGCTCCTCTTGTGATGTGAGTCACCTCAATTCGTGACAAACAAGAATGATAACTGGAGTATTTTCAGGGTTTTTTTTCCAACCAAAACACAATTTTCTGGGCCAATTTAATTAACCTATTTTATAAGGTAAACCTTCCAGGGACTTGACATAGCAATTTTATTAATAAGTTTTATATTCGAGAGCTTATAGCGACACGTAGAAGTTTGCGAGGCAGAACTGGCCTGCGTGCTAACTGACGGGGCTTCCTGCTTCGCAGATGACTTCAACCGGGTGATTCTTTCCATGAAGCGGGGTCAAGAATACACAGACTACATCAACGCCTCGTTTATAGATGTAAGTACCGTGTCCTGAATACACAGACTACATCAACGCCTCGCTTATAGATGTAAGTACCGTGTCCTGGACATGCTTGTGACAAAGCATGTTTCCTTCGTCTGTGATCACAGAGACTCTTAATTAACTGCTTTTCACAACCAGGAAGGAACCCTGAAACCCAAAGGATTTCGTTAGCACAATTACTTGCATGAAGAAAAAAGAAGAAAAAAGAAGAAGCATGAATTTTGGGAATAGAGACCATAGGCGCACTGCTACTAAGTAGTTTGCTAGTTTCCGTTATGTTTTTAAGACTGAGCGATTTCTCTGTGATCTCCCTAGTATGCGCTGGTCACCCACGGGTGCTGGCTGGCTCTCCGGCTGCTGCCCCGGGACCGTGTGGCTGTGCGTTTGGACACGGTCACTGCCTTTGTCCACACACGGTGCTGTTAGCTGAGGAATGGGCGGGGAAGCACACGGTGGCCAAGTCTGCGTCGGACTCCCCTTTGCAGATGAGAAAACTGTGCCAAAGGTCTCTTGGGCTGCATGGAGGAAGGGGATTGGAACCTACTTCCTGTAGGCCCACACCCAGTTCACCCCCAGCCAGCCGAGCTGAGACACAGCTGTGAGAGCAGAGCCACCAGTGCTGTCACAAGGGAGCGTGGGTCGCTCAGAGAGGTGCCCCGAGGTGCTGCAGGGGAGGAGAGAGTGGGGGCCCAGACCCATCGCAGGGCTGACGTGTGCGTGCATGTCAGCTGGGGCTCGGCGCAGCCGGAGAAGCCGGAGAGCACTGGCCGTCCTCAGGCCTGGGCTCTCCTGAACCAACCCTCGCGTCTGCAGTGCTCCCAGCACGACAGGAGGGCAGACCCTAATCTCCGCTCCCTGTTCGAAGGGCTACCGACAGAAGGACTACTTCATCGCCACCCAGGGGCCGCTGGCGCACACAGTGGAGGACTTCTGGAGGATGGTGTGGGAGTGGAAGTGCCACACGGTCGTGATGCTGACGGAGGTCCAGGAGAGAGAGCAGGTCAGCGGCGCTCGTGGCCGGCCGGGGCCCTCGGGGGGCAGCGTGCATCCCTGGCGGCCCAGTCCGCCGGCGGTCCCCTGTGACGGGCCCACCCGGGGTCAACGCGCACTGGGGGGTCATGCCTGGCGACTGGGGAGGGAGACAGGCTGGAAATGGAAAAAAAAGATCTGTTTGCTTAGCATTGACCACCCACACTCCCTTTTGTTCTTAGCCAACGTTTTATTTAACCAGCCTCGTAAGTCTATCATTTTGTATTTTCCGCAAATGCAAATTCGATCAAAACCTGCTGAACAAAACAACATTTACTCACTTTCTCAAGACATAAGGACGTAGGCATTGACATGTGCCCCTCACGGATGCTGTTCCTGTCGAATTGAACGAGTCAGTGTTTCCCTGTCCCCAGAGACTCACCCAGGGCCTTTTCGTGCTGTGTTTATTTAACAGCATAGGAAATACTCACTCTCCAAATGAAAAAACAAACTTTGGCCAGTAACGTACACCTACCTGGATGCCCTTCCGAGACAGGACCACTACCCTGGATCTTGATTTCTTGATTTCTTTGCTTTTTAAAAACAGCACATTGAGATATAATCCACATACCATTCTATCCATATTTTTAAAGGGTATAAGTCAGCAATTTTTAGCGTATTTACAGAGTTGGGCCACATCAGCGTTATTTAATTCCAGATTGTTTCTATCAGCCCTTTTCCTTCTGTTAAATCAAGTGGGACTCAGTTGGTTTCAGAAGAAACTTCATCTTTCTATCTCCATGATTTGCCTGTTTTGGGCGTTTCATGTAAATGAGATCATACAACCTGTCTTTTGTGATTGAGCTCTTTTATTTCGTGTGTTTTCAAGTTTTAACCACGTTGTATCAAGAATAAGTTCTTTTTTTCTTGATGACTCTTATTCTGTCGTATGGATGTACCACATTTGTTTACCATTCATCCGGTTGATGGACATGTGGGATGTTCCCCTCTGGGACTATTATGAATTATGATGGAGACGTCCATGTTCGAGTCCTTAACGTGGATTTGTTTTCATTTCTCTTGAGTAGACACCTTGGGGCGGAATTGCTGGCTATATTGTAACTCTGTCTCATGAACTCATGGCTGGACATTTGGAAGGCTGTCCGAAGCAGCTGCCCCATTTGATACCCCACCAGAGTGTACAGGGTGTCTAGTTTCCACACCAACACTTATTATGACTGGTCTTTGTCTTATTTTAAAGATCTTTTTAAAAATTTATTTGAGAGAGAGAGAGAGAGACAACAGGGGAAATGGCAGAAGGAGAGGGAGAAGCAGATTCCCCCCTGAGCAGGGACCCCAATGCAGGGCTCCATCCCAGGATCCTGAGATACTGACCTGAGCTGAAGGCAGATGCTTAACTGACTGAGCCACCCAGGCGCCCCACTGCTGGTCTTCTTAAAGCCATCCCTGTGGATGTGGTCTTGGCTTTTTCAGAAATCTTTTTATGTTCTATATGTGGATGTCTAAAAGCTCCTGTTGTTTTACTTGCCTTAAAACTGTATATAAAGGGGGTCATTGGAGTGCGTATTCTTCTGGGACTCGCTTTCTGCCCTCAGAAGGGTGCTTCTGATGCTTTTCTACATTGGTGCCCGTGGCTGTGATTCCTTCCTCAGTATTTCATTGTGTCCCACTGTACACACTATGCATCCCACATCCAATCATTTGTCCCTTCCCCCTCACAGACACTTGGGTCAATTCCATTTCATTATTTTACAAATGATGCTACGGATACGTTTCCTACAGGTTGGATGCCACACAAGGAATAGCCTTTTCCAAAGAGACAGAATGCTACATTGGAGAGTGACAGTTTGAATTGATGAGATAGTTCCTAACTGCTTTGCAAAGTGGTTCTATTTTCCAAAGTGGACAGCGGCAATGGGGGAGAGAGATCATTCATTGACATCCCTAGTGTTGTTAGGGGTCCTCATGTTTGCTGATTGACTAGGTGTTGAGTATGTATCATCCCTTTGAGGCTCTGACTGGGATCCCTCTGTTTCCTCTGAGGTCAAGCATCACTTCCTATGTTTATAGAAGGTATGTTCCCTCCCTGCAAGATGCCTGGTCATGCCTTTGCCCCATTTTGCTAGTCAGCTGTTTGTTCTTTCTGTACTGACTTATAAGAATTCTTTACAGATTCTTGATACTAATCCTTTGCCACTTGTGTGTACTGCAAATATCTTGTCACCGTTGATGGCATGTCTTTTCCCTCTCTCCACCATGTTTGTTGATGAAGGGAAGTTCATTATGTTCTAACTGATGTTCTGATCTTTGTGTCGTGGGTGGTTCACTCTTTTGAGGTCTCGTTTTTTAGTAAGTCCTTCTATACTCCAAAAAGAAAGGATACTTTCATCTAAGCCGCTCACAGTTTTGTTTTTGACCTTAAGTCTTAGCCCGTCTGGATTTACTTTTAGGAAGGTTCAAAGCTACCACATATGGTAGTGCATGTTGTGCACTGCCCAAATCCAGGAGGGCTGGACCGTTCCTGTCAGCCCTGGTAGGGTGTGAGTTAGGGACCCAGCCCTCTTCCTATATGGAAAACCAATTTTCCCAGTTCCGTTGATTGATCTCTTCCAGTATCAGAATTCCAAATGCATGCCTGTCTATTTCTGGATTCCCTTGGTCAACAAGAATTAACGGGCATGCATATTCACATTTTTAAGTGATATACTCGGTCAGGTGAAATGCGCTAAATGATCTGAGAGCAATCCTGCAGCATATGATCAAACCACTAAACAGCACATTATTTCCTATGAGACTTAAAATTTTATTTTATCCCCCAAGGATAAATGCTACCAGTACTGGCCGACAGAGGGCTCAGTGACCCACGGCGAAATAACGATCGAAATAAAAAGTGACACACTTTCAGAAGCCATCAGCATACGGGACTTCCTGGTCACCTTCAATCAGGTATTGTGGCCAGTGCTGTAGGTGCTCGTAGATGTCAGGGTCTGCTTGCGACTGTCCCGGGATGTCCTGCCCCTCCCGCATTTTCTAACTGGTTCTTTCGTAGTAGTGGTCAGAGTGGTGAATAGGGAGCCATGTAATCTAGGCGCAGACCTCCTCTAACACTTGGACCTCCGTGGTCAGATGTCTCCTCACTGGAGCACGACGGAGGGGGAGCAGAGTGACCCCCTCCAAGAGGCGTCCCATTGCCCCCAACGCCCTGCTCAGGAGGAACGGCAGCGGCGGGAGAGGAGGAAGAAGGGGATGGAGTCACAGAGGCCTCTCCAGGCTTTTCAGAGCCTCTGGGACAGGAGAGGTCCTGGCTTCTTAAGAAGGAGGCGATCCTGTTCTCCCAAGCAAAGCTGCCAGGATCCCTCACGTGTCTGGTGGGCCATGGCGGGGGCTCCCGGGGGGCCATCCTCTGTGTGTACTGCTCCCCACTCACAAGGAAGTCCTGCTGGGTGCATGCGGCCCACAGACAGCCTGGCCAGGATCCTCAGGCCCTCCGGAGGGGGACCGTGCTGGCTGGTGAAGGCCCCAGGAGGACCCTACGCCTGGGCCCCGGTCCCTGGGAGCGGGGTTGGACGTGGGCCTGTTCCTGGGTGGTCGGGGCTGTGTGAGCAGAAATGCCCACCCTGTGCCCGCAGCCTCAGGCCCAGCAGGAGGAGCAGACCCGCATGGTCCGCCAGTTCCATTTCCACGGCTGGCCGGAGATCGGGATCCCGGCCGAGGGCAAAGGCATGATCGACCTCATCGCAGCCGTGCAGAAGCAGCAGCAGCAGACAGGCAATCACCCCATCACCGTGCACTGCAGGTGAGCAGCCCCGGGGCCGGGCACCCCCTCCCGGTGGGGACGGTGCACACGCCACGCCCATGCTGCCCTCAGCCGCGCCCCTCCTTCCCTGAGACTGTACTTTGAGCTCTCCCTTACAGAGTTGGCTTTACGTGCCTAAGTGTCATCTCAGCCGCACACTGGGGACGCGGTGGGAGGAGCCAGGAAAGGACTCACACACACATTTCCACGAGCTTTTCAAGTCCTCCAAAAACCAGCCAAGTGCCGCTCAGACCAACCCACTCCCGAATTTGAGCTGCTTGTGTTCACTTGGGGAGACGGTCCTGGCTCTGGCCCTGTCCTCCCCCGGGCTCGGGGAACCAAGGCAGGTCTCCAGCACGTCCTCAGGGCAGGCGGGTTTTTCTGGAGCCCCCAAGGACATCAGGCTGGGACTGCTCCCAGAGGCCTGACGCCCCACTCTTGCCCCACACCTCTCAGCCCAGCTCCCAAGTGAGGTGCAAGGAAGCCAAAGGAGGGACATGCTCCGGGAAGTGCCTGGAGACAGCGGGCCTCCCCACAGAGGATCTTGATAAGTGACCTTGGGTGGGACGTTGAGAGGGTGGGAGGGCAAGTCTGGCCAGATCGAAAGACCTGCAGGCTCCCTGTCCTTCTGCACGGACATGGCTCAGGTGACACCAGCCCCTCCCCCATGCCTGCAGGGAGCTTTTTTGGCTGCCATTCCAGAGCTCTCCCTAGCGGAAGTTTGGGGTGTTTTCATTCTCCGGGGTGCTAATTTGCTTTTAAAGGTGCACTTCTATTTTTCTTCCACACGTGGCTTCCACTGTTTTTTGTGACTGCCATTGTCCCCCCTCTCCTTCGGAGCCGCCAGAACCTGGGCTGAACTAGGAGGGTTTGGAACCCTTTGCCTGGGACAGGCAGGGCGCACTTCTGGCCCCGGCCAGCAGGTGGGGCACAGGCCTTGGTTTTCAGTTCCTGGGGGGTTTGGAGGAGTCCTTTGGGGTAGACTAGAATCGAGTTACATTGCGTGCTGGGCAGACCCAGGCAGAGTTTAGCATGTGGAGGGCACTAGGGAAGCAAAGGTGAACAAGGTTCTACAAGAGCAGATGTGGGAACAGATCGTTGAAATAGGTCAGGAGCCTTAAAATCAGCCCACATGTGGGACTCTGGGCCTGGAGGGCTCCCTGGAAGAAGCCACCCACACCTGCCCACTTTAGGCCTGGTCTCTTGGCTCTCTGGAGTGTGCCTGGGCTCCACTGTTGTGGGGTTTATCCAGGGAATCCAGAAAACGATCATCTTAGAGGGAGTAGAGCCAGGCTTTCATTGCTGGGAAGGGTCCCTCGTCTAACCTTTCCTGGCAGTGACTGCCCTCTGTCTCACCTCACACCTGCACCTCTCCGAAGGCGGTCCCTAGCACAGAAGGAGACTCTAGACAGAGGTGACCTCTCCCTAGTCCCGAACCAGAAGGGTCTGCATTTCTGACAAGTTCCCAGGCGATGCTGCTGCTTCTGGCCCCCGGGGACCACACCCTGGCGGCCGCCGGTCTACACCCGGAAGGAGGGCCGGGCTGCCCAGCTTGAGAGCTCGGAACCCGTCTCCATCCGACCTAAGAGACACCTTTCTGCTGCGACTGGGCTGGTGTCAGGAATTGCATGTTTGCTGACTCTTGCTCAGTATAGATGATTCTTAGCCACACAAACTTTGGTGGCTCTCGGTGATGGCGGCTTCTGCGTCGATGTGTCGGGATGGGCCGCGGGCTGTCGTGTCTCAACCCCAGGAGTGAGGTTGGCTGTCTGCACTAATCCCTTTTCCTCCCCAGTGCTGGAGCTGGGCGAACAGGCACATTCATAGCGCTCAGCAACATTCTGGAACGAGTAAAAGCCGAGGGCCTCTTAGACGTATTCCAAGCCGTGAAGAGTTTGAGACTTCAGAGACCACATATGGTGCAAACCCTGGTAAGAGGCGGAGCCTTTGGGATGTTTCTGGAAGGGTCAGGAATTCTTTTCCACTGCAGTTGATGTCTATTTCATCAAAGGAGCTCGAGTGTGTGGGGAGGGAGGAAGGTGAGTTTCCACGGGAGAGAGCTTATAGTAAGTACTCTTCGCAGTGAAGCTTTATGGACTCCTGCCTTCCTGGTCTCTGCTGGGGACAGTCCCCTCAGCAGGACTTGGGAGGAGGGGTGCTCTCAGGGCTGTAGACTGTGAGACCCCCTGGACAGACCCACGGATGGTAGCAGGTTTCTGTGTCCAAGTGACTCGTCCGCCGTCTTCTGGCCCCATTCTCTTTCATCCTGTGACAAATCCACACCCTTTCTGGTTTGCAGAAGATGTGCCTCCTCGCCACACTTGGTAATGGCTCTACCCCAATAAGTGCAATTTCAAAAACTGTCACAACCCGTCATTTTTCTCCAGTCTTCCCGTTTTTACATTTGCCCTCCTTGTCCAATCACTCTGCATGGCTAACAGGATCCCGACTCCAGCAGGCAGAGAAGGCAGCGGGAGAGCCTTCCACAACCTTCCCATCACAGGGGAGGCGCTAGAATCACCTGAACAGAGAGGGGTTCGCCTCCCATTCCCAGGCTGGGCGGGAGCACGGTTCTCACCCTGAGGACACACCAGCGGCCGGGAGAGAGTTCACATGCCTGCATTGGCAGGCTGCCCTCCCGCTTTCTGGGGGTGGGACCCAGGCATGCATCAGCATATGAAATCCTTCCCTGGTGGTCCCAAAGCACAGCCTCTATGAGAGCCTCTATGAGTAAAGGAAACAGGGTGCCTGCCGGCTCCCCACACCCCTGTCCCACGTGCCCCTCTTGAGGCTGAAAGGAGATGGTGCTGGGGCTCATCTGCTCTCCTTAGAGCCCTGATCCCAGCAGAGAGAGTCCTTCTTGCTAGAGCTCTGGAAGATGCTAGAAGGTTCTTCTAAAGGTCACGCCTGCCTCCCGATAGCTGGTACCTCCTAGAGGCATCACAAACCGGAATGACTTTGGGCATGGAAAAGCCAGAGGCAACTGCTCTACGGAAGATTTTCTAGATTAAAATAATAGTAATGGATAGGGACATCCTCCAAAAAACTTCCATTTTTAATTATGAGTTAGACACTTCGAGCTTCTTTCCTGACTGCCTTTAAGTCCACTGTCGGCTTCCCCAGACAGAAGTTGTCGCTTTAGTCCTGTGTGGCCACCAGCTAAATAGAAAAGCTAAGCCATGAGCGCTCTTTGATGCTTGGACTTCAGGCTGTCATCCCAAAAGCACAGCTGGCCCCCCTCGTGGCTCTGCGACCTCGAACAAGCTCCTTCCACTTTCCGAGCTTTTGTTCCTTACCTGTGGAAAATGGGGTGATGGCACCTGCCTTTATTGACGTGCACGTTTGTGTATGTCCAGCGGGGGCGCCATCAGCGCCTGGCCTGGGAGCCCCCCACCCCCACTCCCCCATGCCCCCCCTTCCCCGGGAACAGAGCAAGGAGCATCTCTTGCTGGTTCAACATACAAGCGCTTCCTTGGTTTAGAAGGGATCTCAGCTCTCGTAACGTCATCTGCTCTGGCCCACGTGCCCTATCTCCAGGGGCCTCTCCATCCCAGCGCCCCCCTGACTCAGCTCTTCTCTTCCCACTGCCGCCTCTCCCTGCAGCCCTCCCTGGGAAGCTGCCCGTGGCCGCCGTTTAGCTCGGGGTCTGTGCCCTCTGGCCCAGTCACGCAGCTGAACAGAGCATCTATAACCTGACTTTGGAAGTCAGCCAGTCGCTGGCCACTCGGCAAGACTCCTGAGATAGGCTTTAGGGCCTCCGGCATTCCAAAGCAAAGAGTGTGGGTTTCCCCACCCCCCGGCTCCCCCGGGAGCTTCTGTGCCTTGATGGGGAATGTCGGTGACCTGAGGGGCGGCCTGCATCATCCCAGTAAATGACAAAAATACACACCACTGATCCCTGGCCACCAGGGGCTGGGACTCAAGACACAGCAATCCGGGACCGCAGTTAGCAATTGCGTTTGCTGCTGAAACAGAGTGAGGAATGGCGTCTCCACTTCCTCCCTGACTGAGCCCACCTTTGACGTGAGGCTGAAGTAACTTCCAAATATTGGGAGAGAGATGGGAGGGGCTGGGGGCCTCTCCCGCTTCCCAGGCCCCTCATGCGAGGGCCCAGCTGCCGTGTGCCCCCGGGTCTGCAGTAACCCGGCCCTGTTCCTGGGAGGCCGCTGGGCTACTGTATGTCCTTACTCAGGCCTTTGGGGCCCACTCCCCATCTGCGCACTGACTTCCGGCAGAGCTCTCCAGCCAGCGTCTCTGGCAACAGCCCTTGGCTCCATCTTTCACATGTCTTCCTATGGAGTGCCCTCTCCTGGTGGACAGGGGTCCTGCGCGGCCGCCCACCCATCTGCCCACCGCCCTGGCTCACAGCCTCACCCCTGCCTCACCCTGAGAACCGGAGGAGGACAAGAGTCCGGTGATAGGCAGCTGTGCTTTAATGAGTTAAATGCCTTAGAGAGAGACAATATTCTTCTGAATTCTAGTAAAATTTATGTAAAACAATGTCCCCTCTTTAGATTAAATTTAGGCTTAAAAGTGGCCTAGATTTTCAGCTTCTTTTTAACTTTCATAGATTACTTTTTTGTGTGACATTGTGAAGTTTATCTGAAGTTCAGTTTCCTGACTTCTCTCATTGTCATTTCAAAAATAGCTGTTTTCCACTTTAAATATGAAAACTGAAGACCTTTTACTCAAACTGTCTTAAAATAGGCCAAGTTGAAACTAAACATTGACATGTTCTGTATAAAACAATAGCTTAAGGTTGTCTGGGTGGATCAGCGTGTTAAGGGTCTGGCTCTTGGTTTTAGGCTCAGGTCACCATCTCAGGGTCCTGGGATCAAGGCCTGCGTTGGGCTCTGCACTCAGCCAGGGGACTGACCCCTTGAGATTCTCTCACCTTCTGCCCCTCCCCCACCCTCCTCACTCTCTCTCAAATAAATAAAATCTTAAAAACAACAACAACAACAATCCAGCTTTATTTAGAAGTGCCCCAAAAGTAAATTTTGTAACCAGTCACCACTGTTTTGTGTCTTCTTTTTAAATGTTCCTCCCAATTAGGTTAATTCTTATTTTTTAAAAAATACCATTTTAATGTATTCTTGTTTGTTTTTTTCCAGGAACAGTATGAATTCTGCTACAAAGTGGTACAAGATTTTATTGATATATTTTCTGATTATGCTAATTTCAAATGAAAATTCCTGCCTTAAAATATTTTTTAATTTAATGGTCAGTATATTTTATAAAAATCATGTTAATTTATTTCATCGTTGACATTAATACCCGTCCTAATTTCTTTGTATATATTTTGTTATGTTTTAAAGGCCACCTGCTATAAAGTTATTAAATCTTAAATACCCCTTTTAAAAACTGGATAATGTATTAAGATCAAATAATACCCCATAAAATATATTTCTGCTAACCCAGTAAATATTTTAATTTTGCATTAGATGTATCCCATCCTTGAATTTCACACACGCAGCACATCTAAATGTTAAGAATCTTCATACGCAACGTGCGCTTATGCAAGAGAGGAAACGCAAAGCCTGCACTGTTAAGAAAGCAGTTGAGGACTCAAGAATCAGTTGAAAATTCTCTTTCCTGACGATTTTACAGTCCCAAGCACTAGCATTTGGGGGAAGGTAAAATGTTCCCGAGGATAGGCTGTCAAGAGGATATCCTGCGAAATCCTCCACTGCGACTTATGTGGTTGATTTTTTACATTTTAAAGATCAAAGACTACAGCCTGAGTGCGGGTGTAGAACACGTGAGGGTGGTGGGCGGCTGCACAGGGAGACGTGGGCATGCGTTTCCTCGAGGCTGGGTCCCTGCCGTCTCGGCTGGAAGAGGGGAGATGCAGGGGCGGGTAGAAAGGGTCACCCACAGGTTGGGTCCAGCGAAAGCAGCTCTCGGGGTGTGCTCCCACGAAGCCATTTGCTGTCCATCTGTCTGGTTTTTAACTCCCACGCACCCTGGAGAAACAAGCTGACTGCGTTTCTCACCGCCGCCTCCCACTCTGCCCCGCTGCCGAGCTGGCCTTGAGCTCTCCTAGGGGCCCAGCACCAAGCACCCCCCAGTCCTAATGTTCAGATGAGTCTGAAAGTCTGACTTGCACAACCGCAAGGAGCACACGCTTGGGGAGAGAACCACAAGCAGTTATGTTTCAAACCTTCTGAGAAGCATTTTGGTATTTAAAAAAAGTCTTATAAAAGCCAAGATTGTTTGTAAGAAAAGAAACCTCAAAATCTAGATTTATACAGTTTTTTTTAAAGTCCCGCTCCCCAATATTTAAATAAAAGGAAAAGAGAGAGAAATCCTTAGATCTAAAGGCTAACTTATTTTTTAATGGAACTACTACTGAGACCTTTGACACTGGGTAATAAAGATCTCACTGCCAGACAGGATTGGGGGCGTCTAAAGGGGGGAGGGGGTGGAAGATGAACGTAGAAAAGTTTAGTTTAATGACAGTGATCTTTCTATGGCCATTCAGGAGCAGATGACCACAACGTATATATATATTCATATATATATGAAAAGACACCTGCTCTGACATACTAAAAGCATTTAACATGTGCATTTGGGGTACTTTCTTTTGTTTGTTTTTTAAAAGAGATATAAGGCCTTATTGGACATTTCCACTGAGCAGTGACCACACTCTCCCACTGCCCTGTCCATCCTGTGTCCGTCCCTGGCCGGCGCAGTGCGACCCCTGATAGTAGCCTCGGGGTCATCAAGCCTCCGCTGCTCCTCTGAGCCCCACCCCTGGGCAGGAGGAGGGCCTGCTGGAAGGGCACGAGCACCCGATGGTGACCGTGGCCACTGCCACCACCAGCCGCACTCCTGGGCCACACATGCGCTGCTGAATGCAACCCTCTCTCCTCGCCGATACAGTGAGAATGCACTGGGGTCGAGGGAACTTAGCAAGACGCACCAGTTGGTCCCATATGTTTTCATTGTTAAAATCCCAAGTCCAAAGCCTTTCTTTGACTGAAGGAGAAGAGAAAACCAAGCTTTCTTTGGCACCAAACCCTAGAAATGGACTCGGCGAGTTGTGACAAAGGTGACTAATATCGTACCTGAGGGTTCAGAGTCAGAGTCAAGGGAATGGATTTGGGTCTAATTTAGAACCCTTAGTAGAATCGGTCAGACCTTTTAGCGGCCTACTTGGCATCTCCTGGATGGAGATTAAGGGTGCCCTTGGGGAAGTGCCCTTCCTGGCACCCTTCCAATTCTGGGGGCCTGGGAATTGCAGCCTCATGGCCTCTGCCCAACGCTGTCCCCAGTCCAAGGCCCCCACCAGTCCATTTGGGGACTGGCCACACTCCCTGTGCCAGCCAGGAAGCTGACCTCTTCCTCCCCCTCGGTCAAAGCAGGCCCGTTGTACATAAGGCACGGCGTCACGCTGACGGCGGGACACCGCCGCTCTTCCCGTCACGTGTTTGTGTGTTGCATGAGATTGCATTCAAAAGCCAAATAGCGATTAGGGGCCCACCGTTCTGATCGACAAGCTGTACGGTCACTGCGTGACTCACTTTACTGTTTCTCTCCACGTGCTAGACGAATGAAGAATGCATACCAGTGTTTTAAAAGGTATTTTTATGTGTTTTTAAAAACTTTTTAAAATGAGCCTGACATGTCTGTTTCAGCATTCCCAGACATGCCCATGTTATTTTTAAGATGTATGATTACTGATAGTTTTGTTTAACTCAGTTGTGTTTAATTTATGTGCAATCTTTATAATATATGTATGTATTCCCATTTCAACGATCATTTTTTCTTTTATTACATCTATAATTTGATCTTGCTCTGATTATAATGCCAGTGAATGTTGCTGAATTCTTTGGATATGCAAATTGCAAGATCTAAAACATTCTGATGCAAGGATAAATCTCTACTTTGACTTCCAGGCTCTGTCTCTTTCTTCCAAGAAATCTCTTTCTTGCATTCGAACCGTGCCTTACTCCTTCCAGACAAGGCATTCATTAGGAGGTAGACACTGATTTATGTAAACAATTAATTTAGGACTTCTAAAATCTAGCTCAGCTCCGGCATGGGGACAGCCGGGACACGGGGCATGGTGGCCGGGGAGCGGGGGGGCGTTGACCGCAGTTCCAGCTGCTCTGCTAAAGGCGTGAGCTATGTTTGCAGCACAAAGTGATAGCTCGCCCTGCTGGGAGCCTGTGCTCCTTTGAGAGTCCAAACAAGGGCCTGTGCTCTGAGCAGTTGTTCTCGGAGTCCCCAAGAAAGATGTCAGAATGCTTAAAGTCCATGGCCAGGTGGAATCCAAAAGTCTTTCCAGCCGGCTTTTCCTCCTAAAACCTGAAGCCCTATTAGGCCTCCCTTTGCACATGCGTATGTCTCTGGTCATCCTCAGATCTCTCTCTGCACCCCTCCACCTTCACTCCCTTCCCAGACCCACACACCGCCGTCCGCTTTCAGAAATTCTAGGCCTAATGTGGAATTTAAACGTTCGCTTCTTATTTTTTTTTAAGATCTTATTTATATATTTGACAGAGACTATAAGCAGGGGGAGTAGCAGAGGGAAAGGGAGAAGCAGGGTCCCCACTGAGCAGGAAGCCCGATGTGGGGCTCCATCCCAGGACCCTGGGACCATGGGACATGAGTTGAAGGCAGACGCTTCGGAGACTGAGCCACCCAGGCTCCCCCATATGCTTTTTTTTTTTTTTTTTTAAGATTTTATTTATTTGACAGAGAGAAACACAGCCAGAGGGAACACAAGCAGGGGGAGCGAGAGCGGGAGAAGCAGACTTCCTGTGGAGCAGGGAGCCTGATGTGGGACTCGATCCCAGGTCTCTGGGATCATGACGAAGGCAGTCGCTTAACCAACTGAGCCACCCAGGCGCCCCTCCCCCATATGATTCTTATTGCTTGTTATATTTAATAAATTTTATGAGGCTTGTTATATTTGTTAAAATGGATGATTTCATAACCTCTTCTTTCCCTTTCCTCTTCCTCCCACCCCCAAAATCACCTGCTGTGAAATACCATTTGCTCCTATGGGTCATTTAATTATTGGGTCTTCCTTACGGGTCGGCCTGCCCGTCCCTGCTCAGCTGTAGGTACAGTAGGACCTAAGATAAACGGACCGGAAAAGTGTAGATGCAGACAGAGGAGGTTTGGAGGAGGGACAGTGGGGCAAGAATGGTCATCAACCAGACAATAGGCAACCAGGTGACTCAACTAACCTGACAGAGAAGGAAGAAATATCAGGCAGGCCGCAGGGGCTCTCCGCCCCCCACCCCCAAATGGAAACATTTGAACACGACTCCACATGCTATTGACCTCGGGTAGACTGGCAGGCTAGCGAGCAGGTTTTCCAACAGCCAAAGGAGCTTAGCGCCCGGCTAGGACTGAATGGTGTAGATTAGGGACGTGCCTTCTAGCAGGCTCCATGGCGTTTCCCAGAAAGACTCAAGGATGAGATATATCTGAACCTTAAAGAAATGCTCTGTGAAAACTTGACATCTTAGAAGTGATGAAACCTGTCTCCTCTGTGCAGTTGGTGAATCGCCTTTTTGGTCAACGTTCGGTCTCATCATGTGGCCACGCCCACATGTGTGCAGCTTCCTCATCCGCCTCTAAAGGGCTACTTGGAATCCTTGAAAGCCCACAAACTCCGATGCTCATCCCTGCATGAAGGACATTGGTTTGTATGCTCTGGCGTCACGATGAGAACACTTGCACACAAGAGCATTTGCTCTGGGGTACAAAGGACTTCCTGCGGAGAGCTTCCTATGGGTGGGATTTCTGGGTTATACTCATTTTAATATGTCTCATCTTAAATATACATAATAGCTGCCAAATTGCCAGACGATGTCCCGATTCATTTACTGCTCGTGTGCGCGGCTGGTGCAGAAAAGTCATACTTCATTTCAACGTGCATTTCCCTAACTTCCCATGGGTTGCGCCTCTTTTCATACTTGCGTTATTTGTAGTTTATCTGGGAATCACCAATTCATATATTTTATCCGTTTTCCAAATTTTTTATCCATTTCCAAAAAGTCACTTGTCTTTTTCTCATTGATACAGTGTGATTCTTTTTATCACGTAGACGCCGACCCTTTGTTCTTCATATTAGAAATATTTCCCTTCAATACATTATAGAAGATTGCCAGTGATGGCTGCGTGAACCCTTCGCCCAGGAAGCTATGGGACTCGCAAGCTTACCGACTGGGTCGGTGAGCACGGCGCTGATTCTGCCCAACAGCAGGGCCCTCTGGGGGGCCAGGAAACATACAAATAGAACTTGCATTCCTCTGGAATCATCATGGAGTCACGAGGAGGGGCTTCATGTGAATAAGTCACAGGCGTTCTGTACCTTAGCAGAGAGCAACATCCATGAACTCCCGATTCACAGATTACTGGCTGCTCATGGCCCAGGGCTGGAGGCACCAAGATGCGGAGGACCGTGACCGTGGCCTTGGGGCCCTAGGCCGTCTGCATAGCTCTGGACTCGGGAGGGCCCTGGAACTGTGGCTGGAATAACAGATCTGTGTCAGGGAAGATGATTCCAGCAGCTCAGCTGGGGGAAGTGCCTGGAAAGCCCAGCAGATGGTAGCATCCCAGCCACGTAGCTTGACTCATTTTCGGTGAAGAGTTGGCCCTTGCTTTCCGGAGTTGCCATCTGCCATGTAGTCCCTCCGTGGCAACCTGGGAAGCCATCATCCGGGCGGGGAGTGCCGGGCAATGGGGTCCCGGGTTCCCTGCCCTGACTTGTGTGTGGGATTGGCGGAGGCCTTCTCTTCCTTTCCTCCCCAGCCACTCCAGGCAGTGGTAAATTCTGGGCACAGACACCTGACAGCCTTCCTCGATCTCTCAAAATAACTTTTCCACGGGGTCTCCCACGATCGAGGCCCTGCTCCAGTGGCCAGATGAAAGACTGGGTCTCACAGCCCCGGGTCTAATCCTTGTCCCTGGACCCACCCCTTCTGCCCACACTGATCCCATGTGGGCGGGCGCCCCTTCTCTACCTAGAAGGGCTGCTCCCACCGGGGCTGGTGGGAGGGCTCACGGGCCAGGAGAAAAAGTCGAGGTCCCGGCACGGTAGACTCAGACGTGGGCACACTGGCAAAGCAGGCCTTCTGACTCAGCCCCGGTCTGCAGCTCCCTGCTCTTGGCTCGTGTTTTTGCTTCCATTTCCCCCGACCCTGCCTTTAATTAAAAGCCTGTGGGTTTTAAAATTTCACTTCACAGACGCCTGGCGGGGCACGTCGTGTGGCGGGGCCACGGAACACGGTGGCAGCGAATCCCTGGGCTGTCCCTCATGGAAGGACAGAGCTTCGTCCTAGCAGAGAACGGCTCCCGTTTCCACAGACCCCCGTGCCACAAACCAGCACAGGCGGCCTCCGGAGCAAGGAATGGGGAGCCAAGCCAGCCGGGGGGACAGGGGACCCAGGCTTCCTTGAGGAGCGTCACCAGGGCCCAGCTCCGGACTGCAGGGAACCTTCTCTGAAGCAGGGAGGAGGCGGGGAGAGTTGCAGGCAGAGACAAGTGCGGTGTATGTAAGAGTAGTGTGTGTGTGTGTAGGAGTGTGTTCGTACAGTATGCATGTGTGTTACTCTGTGTGTGTATGGGGGGGGTTCTGGCCTACAGGAAGTCAGCAGTGGGCTGGCTTGGGGTCAGGGCACAGTCACAGGCTCTGGGTGGATCGTGCAACAGTGGAGAAAAAAAAATGTAAAAATAATTCCTGTTCACTGAGAATTTTCTATCAGATGGATGCTGCTCGCTTGGAATCTCAGGCCCAGAGAAGTTCCCCAAGCACACAGCCAGTAGGTACTTCTCGCCCTGTTCTCAAACACAGTTGGCCTTGTTGCTTATTAGCTGTCCCATGCTTCCCCCGAAAGTCCAAGTGGGACGTGTGTCCCGTGGACAGGTGTCATCAAACCCTGGTTTGAGTGAGCTTCCCCGACCGGGCACCCACAGGCCCCGAAGAGGAAACCATCCTCACTAGGTTGGGGAGCACCGTACACTTCCGGAGGTGAGGAGATAAGCTGCTACACTGGAGTGAGGTTTTGGGTTAGAACTGAACCCTAAAGGGTTTTTTAATTACCAGTATATCCCATTCCCCAGGCATGTGGCTAATTGAAATTTTTCTATATGCAAGGTTCATAATTACTACGAAGTCTGGAGTATTAGCAGAACAGCTTAATCATAGAAAAAATCCCATTATTTTACATTTTCTTGTATTTTGCTACCACAATGACACATTCGTGACTCGCACCTTCAAATAAAGAGCCTTTTCTTATCGGGGCTGCACGTCCTAAACTACCCCCCCCTTCTTCTCCTGCCCAAGATCCCCTCCCCTCTCTGGCCATTCGGCCATCCCCTGCCCGCAGGGCCACCCCCCGTGGGTGAGGCCAGACGACCATGCTCCGCCTGGGGTGATGGAGGCCGGGTGGGCCAGGGCGACTACCACTGACCCAGAGACCCGCCGAGACTGAGGCATTCATTCAACAGGTATCTTTTATTACCAGTACCTGGCTCCATGTCGGAGTGGACAGACAGGGACCGGAGGGAAGGGGTGCTGTACTCGAATCCAGAGAACACAGAAAGAGGAACATGGCAGAGTGGAACACGGAGGTGGAGACAGCCAGCACGTCGCAGTCTGGGTCTGAGACCAAAGGGAACGTGGCTTACGTGGACAGCAAGGGAACCACAGCCCTTCTTGTGGAAGAGGGTTTGGGTTATTTCCTGAACAGGGGGACGTGCTGGGGAGGAAGGCAGCCGACAGGGGCAGTCAGAGAAAGCACAGGTGGGCGCAGATTCAGGAGAGAGCTCGAGAAAAGGCAAAAGGAAAATGCAAGAAGCTAGAGGAGCTGTGGCCATTCAGGGACAGGTGGCATCCTGGCGGACGCCCCTGACAGTCCTGGCGGATGCATTCTTGGATGAGAGCAGTCCCAGGTCAGACAGAGATGCTTGAAGCAAGAAAGGCAAGCTGCCAGTGACCCCTACACCCTACAGCCGGGGCCACCAGCCTCCCCCAGGCCCACGCGTGTTCCCCTCCGTGGTAGGGACCCTGAGGATGGGGCTGTCCCGTGAAGGTGACCAACAGCCCCCGGGAGTGGACCCGTGTCCCCCCGGTAAAAACAATAGCTGTCCGTTCATTCATGTTTCCTGAGTGACTGCCCAGTGTTGGGGACCCAGGGACAGAGCCCCTGCTTTCACATTCTGATGCGGGACAGGGACCAACAGAGAGCCTTCACAGCGCAGCACGGCAGGTGCTCGCTTGCGGGCAGCCGAGGGCAGGGGGCGGGAAGCGTCACCGCTCACTTTGTTGCATTAAAGCCCATCCATACGGGCTCCCAACCCCCGCCCCCACCTGTCCCAAGCCAACTTTAATATTTTTGTCACTGTATGAGATCGGCAGTCCTCTTCGTGACCTCCATGTGTCTTTTATGACTAGTCCAGTCGGAGATAGAAAACTCTAAGCTTTCTTTCCTTAAACAGCAAGATAGCAAAATTCCCTTTCAGATTTACCCAAATATTGTACTAGAATATATCACTAAACTGAACTTATCACTTTTTTCCCTTTTCAACTTCTTTGCTAAATGACTTTATTGTCCCGACGACTTCTGGTTCTTAATTTCTTGATGCACACGTTGTCATTATCCTGTTTGGGAAGAAAAATGGAACTCTTAGGTACTTGAAAAGAACAGTTTTCCACAACTAATTCTGCAAGACCCAAATCCTTACCAGGTGTGATGCAGGCCTTTAGCTTTAGGAAATTAATTTTAAGGTTGGAAGTGAGTTTTGAGATGTGTCCTATGAAAGGCACTTTGGTCCTTTAAAATGTTAATCCTTTTTTTTTAAAATTTAAATAGGAAGTTTCGTAACTTATTTTTCAGTTAATACACAATAAAAAAAGATAACTTCTACACAACTACAGGCATTTTTTTTTTTTTTTTACTAATTTAAAAATACCCTTCAAAAAAGTGAATTCAAATGTATAAACAGGACAAGACGTTTGGGGTCTTCTAAATAATCTCTGCACGAAGTGGACCATCTCTCCAGACTCGGTGAGTGGGACCACCTGCTGGGCCGGTTCCCGAAGGCGCCAGGAGGAGGCTCATCCCTCTGGATAAGCAGATAACACAGGAGAACATCTGCCTTCTCAGAACCAGTGGGGCGTCTGCTCCTACTCTAGGCCATCCCCCACCCCAGGCGCCCATCAGAGGCCGACCCCCCAGCGACTGCAGCAAGTGATCTTGAACACATCACTGAGCGGGGGAAGGGTCAACAAAGCAAAAGGCAAGAATTTAAAAACTCAAAGGTGGAGTCTGAAAGCAAGAGAGCAGATATCCGTGAACACGGACTGAAGGTGCCCCTACCGGGGAGCAGATGCTCAGCCCGTGACTGAAGTCTCAGGAAAAGGTCAAGGTGGAGACCCACACGTGGAGGACAAGGGAATGGATGCTACAGGAGCTAATAAGACAGGAGCTCAATGGAATATACTCTGTTCTCACTGACCACAGTCACCTGCTCTGTCCCTGCTCCCTCACAGCTAAAGGGGAACAGGGGGACCCAATGACAGCCCGGATGGGGCCATCACCCCCATTCCAGCACGCAGGAAACACAGCCCCTCTGCCTCCGCGGCCGACACCAAACCAGACGGTGGAACCGCCTCTTGGCTCAAAATGTGTGCTGAGAAATTGATACCGCTCCCCAAAAGGGAGCTGCAGAACCCCTGTTTTTTAAACTAAAAAACCTGAGTATTCCCCGGAAGAACACCGACTGAATTTAATCATGCTGTGGATTAATTCAGATGGCAGACGACTCCCGTGCTGCTCACGGTGACAGGACATTAGCAGGCCTGGCTTAGCACTTGGCTTCCATCCATTCTAGCTTTCCAGAGGAACTCCCAGGAACCGGACAGGACCGCCCTTCTTCTTTAGCAAGTTTTGGAAGACTAACAGGGAGCCTGAAGACCTCTCCGAGTTTTCTTACTGGTTATGTTGTAAGCCTCAGAAAGTCCTGACATGTAAATTCCTTGCTCTTCCTGAATGGTGTCTTCAAAATGTCGATTTTCTACTGGAAGTAGAATTCCCAAAATAGCTAAGAGCTGAATACAGCTATACAAAATATACCCCTTAGACTCCTGCTTCCTAAGTTAGTATGACGAGGAGCTGACAGTGTGTTAGATGTTGTTTCATGTGCTTTTTGCACATGGGGCAAATATTAGATGGTAGTACTCGACACTCATAAAAAAAGAAAAGGAAAAGAGTAAGTTACTTGCCTTTTTTGTATTTTCAGCACATCTCTTGGCATTCCGAGTCACCCTCTGCTGGGGCTCGCTCTCCAAAGCCTTTCCTCCAGGATGGACTGTAATTTTTCTGGATCTCAAAGGCATGGGCTCTGAAGGCTGCCTTACTTCCTCCTCCTCCTTCTTCCTGTGGACACCCACTCTTTTCTCCCTTTGCTTCTCTTCTGCTACGTCAGGCGAGGGAATCTTAGTCAGTCTCGCAGACCTCAGACACATTCTGCTCTCACGGGTTTTGTCCCCAGATGCTGACTTCTTGGCTCTGTCTTCTGGGCTCTGTGACGGTGTCTCTTGGGATGTCTTTGGGGGCTTCTTGTCACTTGTTTTTGTTTTTGACTTTACTGCTGCTGTTGTAACAGGCTCGGGTCTTTGCTCTTCTGCCTCGGTTGTATTTGGACGTCTAGAGCGCAGGGACCGTCCCTAGAAATGTCAAGACAACCACAACATACCGCTCGTGAGTAATACGGTTCTTACATGGAGAGACAATCAAAGTGAACTGAAAAGGAATCTGTCTGAAACGTTAACAGTTGTTTTCTAAGATTCTAGGAGTCACTCCGTTCCAGGGAAAAATCCTTGCTCCTGGTAAACTGAGTAAAGAATTCGGTCTCAATTTCAGTCACCATATCTGAGTGTCATATATGTCAGTTGGATTAAAACAAGCATTAAGGGGCGCCTGGGTGGCTCAGTTGTTAAGCACCTGCCTTCGGCTCAGGTCATGATCCCGGAGTGCCAGGTTCAAGACCCGCATCGGGCTCCCTGCTCGGCAGGAAGCCTGCTTCTCCCTCTCACTCCCCCTGCTTGTGTTCCCTCTCTAGCTGTGTTTCTGTCAAATAAATAAATAAAGTCTTTAAAAAGAAAAAAAGCATTAAAAGCACATTCTAGAAAAATACCTCCTTTTCAAACTGTAAACAATTTCCCAATCCTTTGCCAACCATTGCTGGAGCAGGACGGGAGGATCGCAATTTCTGGAACTGAACTTGCAGTCCTCTCTCCGGGCAGGAGTAACTCTCCCTGCCTCACAAACCCGACAGGTAGGTTGTGCTCAGGACGCAAACCCCCAGGCAGATCGTCTCACTGAGTAAAGACTGACGCGGACACCACTCCCACCCAGGCTCCTGCCTGTGGGGTCTGGAACGACACAGGACTGAGCTCCCACCTTCTCTCCGCACCTTTCCGACCTCGGCAGGTGCGTCACTCAGCCAGTTCCCGAGAAACCTTTGTCAAAATTCATAGTGATAATTTGGACCATTTTCCCCAGTTTGTCTATTCTGTCTGCAAATCCCCAAAGGATCCTTCCCCTCGGTTGCAGTTACTCAGTGTGGAATGCAGACCCCTTTGGGAGAATGTATTCGTTCCTACCTTCAAGCTAAGAATTGTTGCTACCCGACATTAGCCCCAGACGGAGGACCCCACCCGAGAGGACACAGCCACCAAGCATCACCTGCTGTGCTGGGGTTGTCCCTGCTGCTTCTCGTCCCCTTGCTTTAGTCTCCTTGCTGCCCCTTGGCAGGTCTCCCGGGACTTCCATCTGTCCCGCCAGGACCCTCAGCCTCTTCTTCACTGTCAGGGCTTCAGGGGGGTCACAGCCCTCGCTGGGGGCTGCCCTGTTCCTCTTCTGGGTAGGCTTCACCTCTGCCGCGACCTGGGCAGGGGTCGCAGAGCGCAGCCTCTTGGATCCTGTCGAATCTTCCTCGGCTCCCCGTTTCCTCTTGGAGGGCAGGGAAACGCTGCCTTTCCTTCCAGAGTCAGCGGACTCTGCGTGGCCCCCCGGGTCCTCCACGGCTCTTACTCTCCGGGCCCTGAGGCCTCTTTGCAAAACATTCGCAGGTTTCCTCCTGTCTGGAGTTTGCACGGGAGCTTCCTGAACACCACCCGTGTCCTTTCCCTCTTCCTCACTGTGATCCGGCACCGGGCACAGCTCTTCGAACCTGGCCAGGTCCTCCAGGCGCTGGGCCTTCTCCTTAGGCGCTTTTAGCCGACTTTTCCTGAGCATTCCATTTTCTGCAGAGCTCGCTGTCTGCCGTGCAGACCTATTCGGCAATCTGATGTCTTCATCTCCACCTGCTGGTTCTCCGAGTGCGAGTGTGCTTTCCCCCCGCCTTCGGGTGGACGTCCTGAGAGCTGAGGGCTCTCGCTCTGCGCCCGCTTGCTGGGGAAGGGTCTTGCGTTGCCTCCTTCTACCCGTTGGCTTGTGGATCGGATCTGCTAGTGGAGGTTTGCAGGGGACGTCGGAGGCTTTGACTTCAGTCACGGGGTGCTGGGTGTGCTCTGGGGGTTGCAAGAGCTCTGTGAGGCCAGCCACGTCTTCTAAGGACTGGGCATTTCTCTTGGGTGTTCGTGACCGCCTCTTGCTTCGAGTTACATTTTCTACAGAGGCCACTTTCTGCTTTGCAGTCCTAGTCAACAGTTTGCTGCCTTCCTCAGTACCTCCTGGTTCCCCACATGAGTGTGCCTTTCCCCCTCGGGTTCGGGTGGACTTCCTGAGCGCTGACGGCTCTTCCTTTATGTTCACCTTCTGGGGAGAGGTCTTGAGTCGCCTCCTTCTACTCACTGGCTTGTGGACTAGATCTGCCGGTGGAGATTTGCAGGGGCCTGCTGAGGTTTTGTCATCAGTCACGGGGCCCTGGGTATGCTCCGGGGATTGGAAGAGCTCTCTGAGGCCAGCCAGGTCTTCTAAGGACTGGCCATTTTTCTTGGGTCTTCTTGACTGCCTCTTGCTTCCAGATACATTTTCTGCAGGGTTCAGTTTCTGCTTTGGGGTTTCTTTGAACAATCTGATGCCTTCGTCACCACCTCCTGGTTCTCTGGGCGTGTGTGTGGCTTCCCCTGGCATTTGGATGGGCTCCTCTAAGTCTACCCTCCCCAGGGGTATCTTCAGACTTCTCTTCATGTGGGTCGGCGTGTGGACTGGTTCTGCTAGGTGTCCATAGGACATCACTGCAGTTTCGACAACAGCACTTGGTTCTTTGGTGTGCCCTGGGGTCTGGAAGAGCTCTTTAAAGCCGACCATGTCTTCTAGGAATTGGGCTTTTTCTTTACCTGTCCTTATCCACTTCTTGCTTCTGCTTCCATGTTCTACATGGTTTAGCTTCTTCTTTGGAGTTTCCTCAGACAATTTAATGTCTTTATCACCAACTCCTGCTTCTCTGTGTGAGCGAGCGCTTTCATCTGGAGTTGGGGTGGGCCTCCTGAGAGCTGAGGGCTCTTCCTCTAGGTCCACTTTCTGGAGAGAGGTCTTGAGCCGCCTCCTTTTACTCATCGGTGTGTGGACTGGATCTGCTAGTGGAGATTGGCGGGGGCCTTTGGTGGTTTTGACATCAATCACGGAATCCTGGGTGTGCTCTGGGGATTGGAAGAGCTCTCTGAGGCCAGTCAGGTCTTCTAAGGACTGAGCATTTTTCTTAGATAGTCTTGACGGCCTCTTGATTCCAGTTACATCTTCTGCAGAGGCCACTTTCTGCTTTGGGGTTTCCTTGAACAATCTGATGTCTTCATCACCACCTCCTTGTTCTCTGTGTGAGTATGTGCTTTCCTCTGGAGTTTGGGTGGGTTTCCTGAGAGCTGAGGGCTCTTCCTCTATGTCCATTTTCTGGAGAGGGGTCTTGAGCCGCCTCCTACTTGGTGTGTTGACTATATCTGCTAGTGGAGATTTGCAGGGGGCTTTGGTGCTTTTGTCATCAATCACGGGGCCCTGGGTGTGCTCTGGGGATTGGAAGAGCTCTCTGAGGCCAGCCAGGTCTTCTAAGGGATGGGCATTTCTCTTGGGTGTCCGTGACCGCCTCTTGCTTCGAGTTACATTTTCTGCAGGGGCCACTTTCTGCTTTGGGGTTCTGCCAAACAGTGTGATGTCTTCATCGGCATCTCCTTGTTCTCTGTGTGAGGGGATGCTTTCCCCTGGCGTTTGCGTGGACTTCCTGAGAGTTGAGGACTCTTCCTCTAGGTCCACTTTGTGGCGAGGGGTCTCGAACTGATGCCTCCTACTTCTTGGTGTGTTGACTGGACTTGTGAGTGGAGATATGCAGGGGACTGTGGTGGTTTTGCCATCAGTCCTTGGTTTATCTGTGTGGTTTGGTGTTTGGAAGAGCTCTCTGAGGCCAGCCAGGTCTTCTAAGGAATGGCCCATTTTCTTGGATGTTCTTGACCGCCTCTTGCTTCCAGTTACATTTTCTGCGGAGTCCACTTTCCGCTTTGGAGTTCCATTAAACAATCTGATGTCTCCATCACCACCTCCTGGCTCTCTGTATAAGGGCAGGCTTTCTCCCATCATTTGGGTGGACTTCCTGAGAGCTGTGGGTTCTTCCTCTAGGTCCACTTTCTGGAGAGGAGTCTTGAGCTGCCTTCTTTCACTTGTTGGTATGTTGGCTGGATCAGCTAGTGGAGATTTGCAGGGGACTCTGGTGGTTTTAACATCAATCAGGGGACCCTGCGTGTGCTCTGGGGATTGGAAGAGCTCTCTGAGGCCAGCCAGGTCTTCTAAGAACTGGGCACTTTTCTTGGGTCTTCTTGACTGCCTCTTGCTTCCAGTTACATTTTCTGCAAGTTTCAGTTTCTGCTTTGGGGTTTCCTTCAATAATCTGATGTCTTCATCACCACCTTCTGGTTCTCTGTGTGTGCGTGTGCTTTCCCCATGTGTTTGGGTGGGCGTCCTAAGATCTTTCTCTAGGTCCACTTTCTGGAGCAGAGTCTTGAGCTGCCTCCTTTTACTCATTGGTGTGTGGACTGGACTTGTTAGTGGAGATCTGCAGGGGACTGTGGTGGTTTTGCCATCAGTCCTTGGTTTATCCGTGTGGTTTGGTGTTTGGAAGAGCTCTCTGAGGCCAGCCAGGTCTTCTAAGGAATGGACCATTTTCATGGGTGTTCTTGACTGCCTCTTGCTTCCAGTTACATTTTCTGTAGAGTCCACTTTCTGCTTTGGAGTTCTGTTAAACAATCTGATGTCTTCATCACTACCTCCTGGTTCTCTGTATAAGGACATGCTTTCTCCCATCATTTGGGTGGACTTCCTGAGAGCTGAGGGTTCTTCCTCTAGGTCCACTTTCTGGAGAGGAGTCTTGAGCTGCCTTCTTCCACCTGGTGTGTTGGCTGCATCTGCTAGTGGAGATTTGCAGGCGACTTTGGTGGTTTTGTGATTAGTCACTGGGTCCTCCATGTGCTCTGGGGTTTGGAAGAGCTCTTTGAGGCCAGCCAGGTCTTCTAAGGAATGGACCATTTTCTTGGGTGTTCTTGACCGCCTCTTGCTTCCAGTTACATTGTCTACAGGGTTCACTTTCTGCTTTGGAGTTTCCTTGAACAAGCTGAGGTCTTCATCACCACCTCCTGGTTCTCTGTATAAGGGCATGCTTTCCCCCACCATTTGGGTGGACTTCCTGAAAGTTAAGGTTTCTTGCTCTAGGTCCACTTTCTGGAGAGGAGTCTTGAGCTGCCTTCTTCCACTTGGTGTGTTGGCTGCATCTGCTAGTGGAGATTTGCAGGCGACTTTGGTGGTTTTGTGATTAGTCACTGGGTCCTGCATGTGCTCTGGGGTTTGGAAGAGTTCTTTGAGGCCAGCCAGGTCTTCTAAGGGCTGGATCATTTTCTTGGGTGTTCTTGACCGCCTCTTGCTTCTAGTTACATTGTCTACAGGGTTCACTTTCTGCTTTGGAGTCTCCTTGAACAAGCTGAGGTCTTCATCACCACCTCCTGGTTCTCCGTGTGACAGCATGGCTTTCCTTGGTGTTTGGGTGGGCTTTCTGAGAGCTGAGGAGTCTTCCTCAATGTCTGCTTTCTGGGGAGGGGTTGTAAGCTGCCTGTTTCTACTCATTGGTGTGTTGACTGGACTTTTTAGTGGAGATCTGCAGGGGACTGTGGTGGTTTTGCCATCAGTCCTTGGTTTATCCGTGTGGTTTGGTGTTTGGAAGAGCTCTCTGAGGCCAGCCAGGTCTTCTAAGGACTGGGCATTTCTCCTGGGTGTTCTTGACCGCCTCTTGCTTCCAATTATATTTTCCGCAGAGTCCAATTTCTGCTTTGGAGTCCTGTTAAACAATCTGATGTCTTCATCAGCATTTGCTGGTTCTCTGTGTGAGGGGACACTTTCCCCCAGTGTTCTGGTGATCTTCCTGAGAGCTGATGGCTCTTCCTCCGGGTCCACTTTCTGGGGAGAGGTCTTAAGCTGTATGTTCATCCTGGTTGGCATGCCAACTAGTTCTGGTTTTAAAGACTTCTGGCACTTTTCTGCAGTTTTGTTTTCCACATCCATTAGTTCCTGGGTGTGAGTGGGGGTTTGGGGGAGATCTTGGATGCCCCCCAGGTCTTCCTCGGGTTCTGTGTCCTGCTTTCTCTTGAGGGTGGTCAGGTCTGCTATTGGATCCCACTTTTGCTCCGAGTATCTTCTCGATCTCCTCACAGCCACCATCTTTTCAGAACTGTCTTCTGATTTGACAGCTTTCTCACATGTGTCAAAACTGCTGTCTTGTTCCTCAGTCACTCCCTCTGGTCTCTGTCCTTGTTGTGGAGTTTTCCTCCGACGTTGCCCTGAAGTGTTCTCGGCAGCGTCTGTGTTTTCTTCTTCGTCCCCATGCCCTGGACCTAGTATCTGTGTACTTCTGAGCTCTGCAGACTTTCGAGACCTGTTTGCACTTGACGCCGCCTTCAGAGGCCTTTCCTCCGACGCTGGAGTTTTCTTGATGTTTGCGCTAACTCTAATAGCCGGTCGACTGAGGGTAGGGCTGGCAGGACTGTGATCGGATGGTTCTTGAGGTTTATTCTGAGCCACAAGGAACACGTTCTCTCCTACAGGAAACAAAAACACACACGATAGATTTTCTCTTCCCTGCGTTGTGCCGATCTAGTATTTCACCTTTAGGACATACTGCACGAGAGTCAATCATTCCGCCTCCTGGGCAGCCAGCTAAGCCTGCGAAGCTGCCGTGCCTGTGGCCCTACCTCGCTCTTACATGGGAACCTCGCGCATTTAAAGAATGCTATCTGGCGGGGCGCCTGGGTGGCTCAGTTGGTTGAGCGACTGCCTTCAGCTCAGGTCATGATCCCGGAGACCCGGGATCGAGCCTCACATCGGGCTGCCTGCTCGGCGGGAAGCCTGCTTCTCCCTCTCTCACTCCCCCTGCTTGTGTTCCCTCTCTGCCTGTGTTTCTCTCTGTCAAATAAATAAAATCTTTTAAAAAAAAAAAAAAAGAATGCTATCTGGTGATGAACAGTGGGGTCATACTGAGGTGATGATTCAGATCTACAGGGATCAGATAAAAGAAAAAAACATCCTTAAGAACAGTCTCCTGAAGGCTGTCGTACCATGTCTCAGGCACCTGGACGCACACATTCTTTTCTTCAAACATGAAAAGCGAATAGCTGGTTGGCCGGTTGCAACATCCAAACCAGACCATGGCTTCCGCTCAGTGAGCTTGGCGTCCATACCACACAGGAAACACCTGCTTTTCCGCATGGGAAGGCACTGTTAGGGGGAGCCTTTTCCTCTGACAGGGGGTGGGTACCCAGTACTCAGTGGGAGAGCAAGACAGACTCCTCTCTCCCATCTGGGGCTCACACCACGGCACGGGCCACCGAGGACAGCAGCAGTGATCACCACGGAGTGTACACATTATCTTTCTTTCCGGTTATTTAGTTATTTTGAGTTTGAGAAATTTACCTAACTATGATGAAACATCATTCTACTTCTGTGCTGCTCAACCTCTTTAAATAAAGAAGGCTGAAGTTGGGGCACCTGGGTGGCTCAGTCAGGTGCCTGCCTTCGGCTTAGGTCATGATCCCAAGGTCCTGGGATCAAGCCCCGCTTCGGGCTCCCTGCTCAGCCTTCTCCTTCTCCCACTCCCCTGATTTGTGTCCCCTTTCTTGCTGTCTGTCACTCTGTCAAATAAATAAATAAATATATTAAAAAGAAAGGCAGAAGTGTGTACAGGTAGTTTGCAATTATTAAACTGCTGTATTAAAATTAATACAATTATTAATTACAATTATTAAAAATATGATTACAGTTATTCCTTTTATGCCACTCGCAAATTCCAACATCAGTTCAGCTGCTGATAGGAATTTCCCCTCAACATGACAGAACAGAGAACCTGCAAATGGTATTTTTGGGGGAATATCTATTGTAGAGAAATAAGACAGCATCTGTTATAAAAAAACAAAACAAAACAAAACAAAAAACCCCCATCTATAATCCTTACTGAAAACATCAAAGTGCACGGGAAAAAAACAAGAAAAAAAAATATAGTAAACCAACCAAAATCTGCTGAATTGCCAGCAGAGGTTTTTCACCTGAATTAGGTACTTGAAATTCTTTTCCAAGGAAATCCTCTGAATTTGAAGTGTTGGGACATAGGCTCGTTGTTTGTGGCTTCCCTTTGGTCGGCGTCTTGAACATTTCAGTCAACCCTGTGATGTGAGAATATTGGAAAAGCGGTTAGCATATTGCTCCCACGTGCCAACAGCCATGACTATCCTCGGATACACCAGAGGAAGTGGCAGAGTGCAAACAGGGACTCTCTCCCCAGAATTCTCAGGAGACGGGGTCACGTATTAGGTCAGAAACCTAATGTCCTCATGCTGCCTTGAAAAGTCCTAACCTACGCAGACCTGGGTTTTACGTACAAATAAAATGTCCTCGATTTTTAAAAAATGACTGTCCATCGGGCTGCCCATTAAGGGTATTGTCAAGAGATAATATCAGCATGTTTACATTTTAATACCAAAAAGTCGTATTGACATAATAGAGGGAAGAACCATACAGTTTTTAGATGGAAGATTTATCTTTCTGAAACACTCGCTCACATTCCCTCCTTTCTCATTCCACCATCGGTGGATCAAAATGCTCTGTCTGGTATGTTTGCAGATTGCGTGTGGGAAGCCTGTTCTCAGGCCCTCAAATCAGCCAGCTCACTGAAAAATCTCATCCCTCTGCCCCAGTTCGGGCCTTCCTTAAATTACCCAGGACCTGTCTTCTGTACAGATCGGTGTTATGTCATGAAAATTACTTACACCAAGGACTGGAAGTTGTCTGACTTTCTAGAAAGCTGTGTTGCAGGAAGGTTGGGGAACCCACTGTCCTCGGTACTGAGTATATAAATTCCTATTAATTTTATCTTAAAAATATATCTGAGAATTGTTTTCAATGCTTCGTGACATAGATGTTGAGTACGCTCGTGTGTACTCGTGTCTGCATATCTGGGGACGTATACTTGAAACCTTCTTCTCTTGAGCATGTTACCAAAACTAGCTACAAAGGTTCCACATTTTTGTGGTTGGTTGTTTTTTTTAAAGCGAAATGTACTGATCTGACTATGACTGTAATCACGGGGTATCTTATTTGGGTTCTACAGAGGAGTACAATGACTCCATCTTAACACATGCCAGGAAACAAAAACAAGAATCCATCTAATGGACGTGCAGTCAAGTCTCAACTCCATCCAAAAATGTTCAGGCAGAAACCAGTGGTCAAACTTTGTAGCGTGAAATCCCAACCCCGGAGCTCTTGCCTTGGTTCTAACCCGGGACAACCATGAGGAAGGCACATCCCACTTCTGCTGGCTCAGCTATTGATGCTTAAGGGAAACGTTTTCATCGGCCTTTATTTCAAGACACAGTTAAGCTTCATGCAAGGGAAGGAAAGCATGAAGCAGCTACACATCGCTCAAACCAGTGGCTCTAACTTTGGGGCAAGCCACTAGTAGAGATGCAGGGGAAGGGAAATTCTAAAGGCAAGCCTGCTCTCTTCAGCCTAAAGCAGCTTGCAGTTCTCCACACCATGCTGCAATCCGAGGCAAAGGTGTGCATTGACCCTTCCTACCTGTTCCCTGTAGGACTCAGGAACCCCCTTGTTGTCGGGAACCCGTTCTTCTTCTCCAAATCCAGCCTTCTCTTTCTTGAACCATCACCATCCCAGGAAGTCGACTAGAATGTTTATCCTCCCCAAACCCACTCACAGTAGATACGACTGTAGCACCATCCCCACCGTCCCACGGAGGGACGTCAGTGGGTATCATTGATAAGACCCAAGCTAGGTTTTTACCTGAAAGATCTTCATTAAAGTCCATTCTCTTGTTGAATACAAGGTTGTTGAGCATTCTGTAGGGCCGAGCGGGCACGTGTACTTTCTCTATCTGAGCTTTCCCTATTATTATGGTGCAAGGAGAGTTGGCATGGCCCGTGCTAAATTGACTGTGAACATCACTAACAGGCTTCTGGAAAAAAACATAACAAGAACAAAATGTCAAAGCATAAATGCACACTCCTCAGAACCGTACAGAAGAGCGTAGGGGGAAAGAGCAACTCCTACCTTTGGAGTGTTTATTCTCCTGTGCCTTCTGCTCAGCGGCCTCTGGGGGCCATGTCGAACCATTTTAGCTTGTGTTTGTCTGGCTCCGAGCTTGACGACGTCTGCCCACGACTTTGCCACTGTCAGAAGCAGAAAGTGTTGAAACGTTTCCAGGCCCGCGTTCCTGAGAGAACGCCCCTGACGTCGTTATCCGCCAACACGGTACTCACCGATTAAATTGGCTTCAGAAGCTCCACTTCTTCTTCGGGAATAAATCCTCTGCAAGATCTCATGTTGGTTTCGATCGATGGATGCTCTCTTCGAAGGCAAGATGCTGCTCTTCCGCCCGCCCCTCTTGGGAATGTCGGTGGCACCAGGAGATGTGCTGCCACCGGAGACCGAGGACGCCTTGCGTGACCGACGGCGGGCGTCAGTTGCCGCTGGAGAAGTTTCCGCCGGATTCCGAGCTGGAGATGCCTTACCCTGGTCTTGTGTGCTCACTGCCAAACGGACTTCTGAAGAATCTTCTTTTCTTGATGGTTGAGGGTATTCCTGAGGAGATTTAAATATTCGTAAGAAACCTAACAAATACAGCATCTCTGTAGGGAATGTGAGAACCCTGCCCAAGTAAGAATTTCAGTTGTTTAAATCTTGAAGCACCAAAATGTTTCAAGCACTGTCGGTCAGGGGTCTGGTAGAAATGGGAGTCTGTCTCTCTCATTTTAGGGAAAAAATGGGGAATACAAAAACAGATAAGTCTTAATTGGGGTATTTCGGGTAGAAAGATGGAAGGAACCTCCGAGGGAGGGACAAGTGAGTGTACCCTGATCTGAACTAAAGAAAAGCACCATCCATAGGTGTCTAGTTCCCTTCGGTCTGCACAGAAGGAGGGCTGCTCACGGAGCCAGTATTAAATGGAAAAGGAGCCAAGCATACCTTACACTCCTTTTGGTATGAAAGAAATTAAAGACTGTCCAGGCTCTCTGACAAGGATGGGCCGTGGGGCCATACCTTTCTAGAGACCTAAAATCAGGACAACACTGCCTAGAGTCAGTGATTACAAGTTCTAAATAGTTGATGGTCAAAATCGTAGGTGTGTTGCCATCCAAGGTTTTCCTTTTCACCTTACAATTCCAAAAGAAAAAAAAAAAGCCTTATGGTTAATGTCAAGATGTCTCCAGATATTTGTAATTGCTAGTTTTTATTTTTTTAAGATTTTACTTATTTATTTTGAGAAATCACACAAGTCGGGGGAGGGCCAGAGGGCGAGAAGGAGTCTCCGGCAGACGTGCGGCTGAACGCGGGGCTGTGGACACAGGGCTTTATCATCATGGCCTGAGTTGATGATCACCACAAGCCTGGCGGGCAGGATGGCCCGTGCTCAGCCACCTGAGAATCATGCTTCAAAGAACTGTGAAGCATATCTCCTTCAGGTTTTTTAATTTTTACTTTTTTTTAAAAAAAATTTGTGTTTATTTATTTGACAGAGAGAAACACAGCGAGAGAGGGAACACAAGCGGGGGGGGGTGAGAGAGGGAGAAGCAGGCCTCCCGCCGAGCAGACAGCCTGATGTGGGACTTGAACCCGGGTCTCCAGGGTCATGACCTGAGCTGCAGGCAGTCGCTTAACCAACTGAGCCCCCCAGGCGCCCCTACTTTGACTTTTTGATTAGAAAGAAAAGGTCTTCATGGTGATTGTGCTGGCGTGGGGAGTTTGGAAAGGTCGTGTCATGGGCACGAGTGAGACCGGCTGCCCAGCGTACCTTGATGATTTTCTTGAGGACGGGTGGAGTGTGGCTGACGAGAGACCTTCTCGGCGTCTCTCCTCTCTTCAGAGGTGTGTTAGGAGGTAAGTTCTCATCAAATAACTCGGGCTTCAGACGACCACCGAAGGAGACCCGCCTTCTTTTCAGGGGTACGCCCTCGTTCTTATCTGAAGGAAGGAGTACAAACGTGGAGAGGAATGAGAGACTCACCTCGGCTGTCGTTACGAACAGACCACGTGAAGTCCCCTGACACCCAGCACCCCCGCAGGCCACCCCTGTGTCTCGCTGAGGCCGCGGGAGCGCTGCAAGGGCTCAGGACAGGTGCGCGGACGAACCAGCAGGATGTCACGGCCCAGCTGGACAGGACAAAGGCTTTCTACACGAGGGGTGGCCTCCGTGTGGGAGCAGGGCAATGACAGAGCCGGCTCTTTCGGCAGGGACCCCACAAGGCCTTTTCAAAAAGCCACATAGGAACGTGGGCCTCGCCCACACCGACCTCGTGAGAAGTCACAAACTTGACAACTTCTCCAGGGCATTCGAATCAGCTGCTCATGAGTCCCAACCAGCACGCGACAGAAACCCCTTGTCTGAGTGACGCCCCTTAGGGGACGCCTGGGGGCACTGTGATACATGTGGGCACAGGGTCCGTTTCCGAGAGCCGCGCACCGTGCCCGCAGGACCCTGGGCTGAACGGAGCCCAGACGGTAAGCTTGCTACTTGGGGACACGCAGAGCCCCGAGAAGTGCGGGAGGGTGCCCAGGGGAGGTGCCCAGCCTCCTCCAGGGGTCACGGCTCTGCCCCTCGCTGTGTGACGGGAGGCTCTGTTGCCCTGTTTGTAAGAGGGAATTCACAGGAAGGCCTGTCCAGTGGCGAAAGTGTGAGTGTCTGAGGTTCGACACTCACAGCAGCACCTGACGCATAAACCCAGGGGTATAGTCTAGTGTTTTATAAATAAGCCAAAAAAGCACAAAAAATAAAAATAAAACATTGCTAGAGACCCTGAGAAGAGTATAAATATCAGAGAGACACCCTATATTTAAGCATTTCCAAAAGATTGATTTCCCTGGATTTCACTTACGGGAGCGAGTTCAGGATATAGGGCCTGAGGGCTCTAAATCAAAAATCTGTGAAAAGCCATTATGCTTATTGGTCCTATCGTCCTTCCTGTCTTCTCGTAGGGGGAACAGGGGACCCTCCACGTGGTTTTGGACCCCATTAAGATCTCTGGCCATATTTTTTACTGACAGCCTGCATGCCCTCCAGGGCCCTGGTTACGATTCTCCGGGACGTGAGGACGAGCCCGTTCAAGTGGACGGTGCACGTGGTTATCTCCCCAGCAGGCCGCCAGGCCTCACAGACCCTCCCTCTACGCCAGATCACTCCCGAGGGAAGGAAGGCCTCGCGAGCACCTATCTAGATCTAGGTAGATGTGAGCCTGTGGGGGAAAAGCACAGGGAAGTGAACTTACTAACGGGGTTACCAAAGTTGCTGCTCTCAACTGAGCTGGGGCCAGGGGACCCAGAGCTCGAGGGCCCAGCGGTGGCGCCCACTTTCCCAGGCTGGTGGACGGAAACGCTTTGAATCCTCCTTTCAACTTGAATGGGCAATGGAGATAAAACAGTGTGACTCTGAGTTCCTGGTTCTGTGGCGAGAAAGTCCACACTGGTGGGAACACTCCCCCTCTTTTTGGGGAAGGGTTTTTCTGGTGTAGCTCCAAAATTATCAGCATCCTCAACTTTAGTGGGTGTTTGATTTCTGGTTAAGAACTTCCGAGGAGTAAATGTCCTGTTATCTGTCCCGACGCTTTCCCTTTGATCCAGATTCACAGGTAGGTCTTCACTCCGACGTTTTCGTGAGGAATGGTGTGGGGAGTGTTGGACCAGGGTCTTGGTTCTTGGCATCTCCTTAGGAGGGATGCTGGGACTCCTGGTCTCCTTGGGCGTCTGAGGAGCCACCTCATCCTTTCTCCTGTCCTCAGTCTGGCTAATTCCTTGTTCTTCCAGAGCAGGGTCTGCCTTCACTGGGGTGAATCGACCCGACCTGGGTCTGGATTTCAGTGAGACCCAGACTGGTGTCCCGTCCTGTAACCCACCAGAACATCTGTTCGCTGACACACAATAATTCTGTGACCCTGATTTTTTTCCACTCTGTAGAACATTTCCTTTTTCTGATTTCACATCAAACTCTTCCTTCATGGACTCGTAAAGCTTCCTAAAGGGAGACTCATGGTTTTCACTATTCTCAGAGCAACATGTAGAGGCAAAAGACTTCAGTTCTCCATGACAGCTCACTAAGGGTATGCTGGAATCTTCCTTAAAATTCCCGGCTGTAGGATCCATTGCGTTTCTATCGTCCTCTCCAGGAAGTTCTGAGGAATGAATGGCATTAAGAGTTTTTCTAGCAGTGTGATCTTCAGGGCCATTGGACACGGTGCTGGCTGTTGGACCATTCGTCACGTGTACCAGAGGACCTCCTGAAACATTTTCTTCACAGAGTTTTGAACGGTCATTGGAATCTTGAACTTTCCCATCTTGGCAATGAGTTATGAAATAAGAAACAGAAAGTTCAAGATTTTCTCAATGATTAACACCGTGTAGTATTCAAATTTTACGACCTTTTCAATTTGTCTTGCAATCTTAGTTTTCACTTAGCCTATAAGTTACTTAATGCCAAAATGAGTAATAAAAGCATTCTGATACTCAAATTATAATGCAAACAAATAAATCACATCAGCCTCCTATAACTAATACGAGGGGTCACCTGCTTTCAACCCACTCAATTAAACTGACAGCCATGTTGAGTTTATTTATACGTGGACGCTCCCAATAAGCATGGTGTCCCGTATCTCTCTTGAGGAAAGTTAAGTCAGGGATCTGCCTATCTGTCCTATTACGTAACACAACCTCCTAACTTTTGTGAACTTAGATGTAGAACGCCGGAATTCTCATTGTCTCTTCCTTGCCCTAATGCTACACAGAGAGCTGATCTTACAGGATCCCAGGATAAAATAAAAAAAAAAACCTACTAACCGGGGTCAGAAGAGAAGCTAGATCTTGAGACCTGATGCAGAGATTCCTGTGAATTGGCAAAATAAAAACAGCGATTTAGGTGCTTGTTCAAATACTCACAGTAATATTTATGAAAATATTCTGGCTGTGAACCATCTTTCTTACCAAACTGTTCTAACAGGAATTTTAAAGACATTGAGAAATGAGCCAAAGACACTCAGGGGCAAGTGCCCATAATACAAGTATTTCTTAGCTGATTGTAAAAAATATAATGATAGAATAAGAACTAAACTTGAAGCTCAAAACTGTTCAAATGGAACCTCCGTTGAGTTTTTCTAACTTCCTCAAACTTCTTTCTCACCCCCCTTGAAAGAACCGAAGCTAAAATTAAGCATCACCTATGCTCAGGATCTATGAGGCTACCAAAGGCATGGAATTACTGACTTAATACTTAGCTTTGTCAGAAAGAGGCTGCAGGACCTCTGGGTGGGCTGGGTCCCTGCCTGGCCTGGGTGGTCAGGTCGGCAGCTGCACCCGAGCCTGGATGTTCAGAAGAAAGTGAAACCAGCACATCACAGGCATCGCGCCCTCCAAGCCTAGCAATCAGATCTAACGCTCAAAGACATAAACACTGCTGTCAAATGGCTACAAAACGTTCTCAGTCTTCAGTTTCAAAACTGTCTTTATCACCATCCTGACAACAGACATTTCATAGGCCTTTGAGACCACTTCTAACTCAAATTCTAGCTTTCTCCAAAGCCAGTGAGGGTCAAGGTCACCATCAAGGTCATTTCTCTAGGAAGGAAGCAGCACAAAGCAGGGGCAGAGATCTTCAGTTGAAGGGCTTCCTGCTAACTTCAGGCGTAGGTATGATAGGATTTTTTAAGCCAGTGAATTACACCTGGTCACAGAAGACCAGCTTGGGGAGCTACATAAATCTTTATGGATGGGTCCAGAATTGCATTCCGGTAGAGCCACACTGTTTGCATGGACACAAGTAGTAAGATTCTCTCACATTGACACAGTGCAGTTACGCTTTTGGGGTGGCATGGGTTGTCTCTCCATCAAAGTTAGGAAGCATCTCTGGGACTCACAGCTCTGATGTGGTCACTTCAGAGGCAGAAGGATGGAGGAACACAGTAACTGTGAGACCACATGAGCCACTGAGCTGGTTCCTAGATTTTATTTTTTATTTATTTTATTTTTTTTAAAGATTCTATTTATTTATTCGATAGAAACACAGCGAGAGAAGGAGCATAAGCAGGGGGAGTGAGAGAGGGAGAAGCAGGCTTCTTGGAGAGCAGGGCTCGATCCCAGGTTTCTGGGTCCATGACCTGAGCCGAAGGCAGCTGCTTAACCAACTGAGCCACCCGGGTGCCCCGGTTCCTAGATTTTAAATCTATGTGATGGACTGTCCTAGCCAAAGGTTTGCAAGAAGATCAGATGGTGAGATACTCTGGGAGCCTTTGGGCCAAAGTGTAAGACTGACTTTGTCCTCTGATTGTGAAAAAAAAAAAAAAGAAAAGTAGAGCTGTAAGTTATTTCAGTGTGTCTAAGTTCAACATGTTTCAGATCTCAGGTGCCTGTCCCTCTCACAAGTGGTGAGTCACCCTCCCTTGTGGGACATTATTCATCGACTTAATGATTTCATAGCATTGTGCAGAAGAATCAGAGCCCACAATTGGATAATCTGCCCCCAATCCCCCATCACCTGTTTGCGTTTTTGTCCCGGGAATTCTGTTGACGCGCTTCCATTCTGATGACTTTCATTTTCATACCTGAAGTGCACAGAAGGACACACATTCAGACTCTAGCTCTGTAATTGGGGGGAAAGTCTCCTTATCTCATTCATGTCCAAGGAGCAAGGAAAAAACCTGAGGTTTTATTCAAGAGATTCACCTTATTCATGGAAATAAAGGTTGAGTTAGAAAAAGTTTTACAGTGACTTGGAGTTTGCCTCAAATTTCTTTTGGAACACTGTTGTCAGAGGTGGGGACCTTGATTAATTTCTTAACGCGGACAAGCTGTGTGATTCCAACAATATCCACACACCTGCTCTGTGCAAGCCTACATGGAGAGCCGACCAGATTCCCGCGGATTTATATCCATGATCACCTGAGGACTTGGAAGGTCCACCTGGGAAGCCGAGGCCTGAGCCGCTTGGTGATGAGTGCAAGGTCCTCACAGAACCATCCTGCCACTTAGGATGACTGTGCCCTCCTGTTTCCTGCCTACCGCGTCTGTATCTGAACAAAGCCTGGCACATTTTTGGAGATGGAGACAGATTTAACAACATACACTGTCCTTCGACCAGACCGTGGGCATAATTCACAGAACTGCTTTCAATGGGTATTCTGAACTTGGTCTCCGTGAGGTGGCCTGATCTGAAACAGGTGGGGGTCTGGACTTACTTCTCAGGGTGGCAGAGTTCATGGTCAAGTCCCCCTTCCTAAGACCCCTTCCCCATTCTTGTGTTGGAGGTATTTACTTATCTCAATTAATCTCAAATCAGAACAGCATCTCATTTGGGGGAAAAAGTCCTGGTCTGCATTCCACATCAAATGCTTGCTACCTAGAAGTCTGTTCGAGAGAAGGCAAATTCACAAGAAGCCCAGTGAAGATGACCAGTTGAACCCACAGGAAATATCTGCTTAATACGAATGGAGGGAGTAATGGGGTCACGTTCCATCTGGCCGCGTGATGACCAACGTGACCCAGCTGTGCACGGCCTCCGAGACGGGAGACACAAGGAAGGGCACCGGCAGGATAGTGTGGCAGAGGGGGCAGGGGCAGAGCGAGCCAACAGCAAACAAGAGAGAGCTGGACAGGGTGTTGGCTAACATCACACAAAGAGATCTCAAGATAAAAATTGCTCACGGAGACCAAGCACAATTTATAAAGATAGGATTATAATAAATTTATAAAGATAGGATTATACAAAGGATTGATCTATTCAGAAGAAAAACCGATTGTAAAGAAAAGTGCACCTAACAGCTGGTTGCAAGAGACATTCTGAGCCTTAGGGATTATGACAAGTTGGAAGCAATGTGCCAGAAAATATGAGAGCGTGCAATCACTGATAAAAAACATACGGAAGGTAGAGCAGCTCAGAAAGATGAGCGACAGAGCTTCACCCACCAGGATAGGATTCTAAGTCTCAGCACATAGTACAGCCTCAACGGAGAGACAAGAGAAACAGAAAACTGAAAAAAAAAAAAAACAGAAAAAAAGTCCTCAGTGTGTGATTTCAGCCTACGCGAGCCACAGAACACATACTCTTTCCAAACACATAGGGGAGATTAGTAAAAAATTAACCAGGTCCGGTCATAAAGCAAGCCTTTGACTCACTTCAAAACCTGGAAAGTTCCCAAACATCCATCCAAAACGACTAAATTCTGTATATAACTGGGATATGATTTCAATGAAATACTAAGACAGTGAGAAAGAACAACGGGACGTCCATGCTCTGGCTCGCCCAACCGTGGGAGAGAAGGCCCCTGCCAAGGACATACTTCATTCTTTCAAGTGTACGGAGTTTAATAAAGACAGGCAAAACCAGAGAGGTTAGAGACACATGCTTCCACTCGGGTGGTTTACTTGGTGAGGGAAGAAGCAGTGATTAGAAGACCTTTCCAGGAGAAGGTTCCGGAAATATTCCATTCACAGCCTGGGTGGTGTGTTAGTCTGCTGGGGCTGCCATCCAAAATGCCACACACAGTTGGCATCACACAGACATATATTCTCTCACGGTCCTGGAGGCTGCAAGTCCGAGATCAAGGTGTTGGTGGGACTGTTCCCTCCTCAGGCCTCTGTCCTGGGCTGGCCAGGGCCGTCCCTGCTGCCTTCACGCGGCCGTCCCTCTGAGCACCTGCTGCCTTTCTTCTGTGTCCTCAACTCTTCTTACACGGACACCCATCACATTGATTAGGGCCTACCCTAATGGCCTCACTTTAACTCAATCCCCTCTTTCAAGACCCTGTCTCCAGTACAGTCCTATTCTGGCTTGTCAGTGGTGGAGACGTCTACACATGGATTTTGATGGGACACAGTTCAGTCCCTAACAGGTGTGAACCATCCAGGCGCTCATGTCATGATAGGCTGAGCTGGACATCTTGTCTCCTGTCTTTTCTCCCAGGACTGTGTTTTAACATTAAAATGAAACAGAAATGAAAAATGCATGTGGCTTCACCCCACTTGCAACAGAAACAAGACTCCACGAGGCCTTGGTCACCCGTTTTTGGCCCAGCTCTGTGCACAGGAATCCTGTGGGTCCTGGGGGGCCACACAAGCCCCACATGTCATCCCTGCTAAACCCACGTGACCGTAGATTGAAAACCAAGGGGGGAGAGCGGCCACCTCCAATGCTCTGATGTCTTGTGGGGCACAGAAAAATCACAGACGCTGTGCATCAGTGTGGAGAGCGGTTAGTTTTTACCTTCACCCACCTGAAAGAACGATCAACAATAGTGATCACATCTCCATGCTTCAGGTGCACAGGCCCTGCGATAACAGCTCCATTCACTTGGGTCGGGTTGCTGGAACTGAAATTAAACAATACCACCTGCCAAGCAGAAGAAAGGGGAAAATAAATAATCGATGAATGGGTAAAAAGTGAAATGAAAATTAGAGAGGGAGATAAAGCATGAGAGACTTCAGACTCTTGAGAAAGAACTGAGGGTTCTGGAAGGGAGGGGGTGGGGGATGGGGGAGCCTGCTGGTGGGCACTGAGGGCAAGAATTGCATGGAGCACTGGGCGTGGGGCATAAACAATGAATCTTGAAACACTGGAAAAATAAAATAAATTATCATTAAAAAAATAAAAAAAATTAAAAAGTGAAATGAAAGCTAAAAAAAAAAAAATAAAACAACAAAACAGATTTCAAACACCCACTTACCTCCTGCCCACTGATTTCAATTTTGCAATGCTGTTTTGACACAACAGGAAGCTGGATACGAATGTCGCATTCGATACCCCTTCGAGAGAAGAAATTAAGAGTTTGAGGCTGCCACAAATTTTTATCTTTTTTTTTTAGAAATTCCATGAACGCTTCAGAATAAAATAGCATTTGACCATATGTTTGAACCAAAAATGAAACGACTGAAAGGGAAAATCAATCAGGCGATAATGACCTGTTCCTTTGGCAATCAATTTTGACAAGTATCGTATAAGTGACTATTTTAAATCTTTAAGACTTCAGGTACTTGAAAAACAATTATCATGGAAAATATTAGAATACAAAACTGGATTGCCTTTACTGAAATACCTATGCTTATAAGACCCAAATAAAGCAGGACATCAGTTTGGAGAACTGTAATGATTTCTGACACTCTGTGCTTTCTTTCTGTAAAGAAAGGTTTATGTGTGTTCCTCTGTAATGTTGTGTAAGTTTAGGGTTTCGTCATCGCTACAGGTGCTGCATTTTAGGGCGACACCTGTCTCTTCACATACAAAAAGACCATCACATCAGCACCTGTATCTGGGGTTTGTCCAGACAATGAATGAATTAGACATTTCTGCCCCTTGCCCAGCTAACAGTCAATGCCATCAACCCATGAGCTTTTCTCTTGTTTTAGAACGACACTGTATTAAGGGACAGATTCACACGTCTATTATTAAAAATACGAATGCAAGCAACGAATATGCCTTATTAGATTCAACTTTGCTTTCCACACAAAGAACATTAGCAAGAAGCACCAGATGGGAGAATCTCCAAATCCACATGCAAACTAATCCAAACGGTCCTTAGTAAAGTTTCCTAGGGTCTCCGGGGTTCCCTTTACTGAAAGTTTGAACAGTTATATATTCTCTAGGCTCTTGGTACACTATTCTGGAGCTGGGACTATTTCTTTCTAGAATGCATAGAAAAGATACAGCTATATAAAATAATTGCCGAGCTGGAAGAGGACTCCAAGGGCCGAGAGATTTGGTCGGTGTGAGTGCGTGTTAAGTTTCGAGTACCTGCCCAGTTGCATGGTGTTCTTAGCCTTCATGGAAAGACCTGGTTTAGTGGTTTCAGCCTAGTGTGGCAAGTAGGTTATAAAGGACAAAGCAGTTTATCAGTCGCTGTGGATAGAGCAGTATTAGCTCTATCCGTCCCTAAAGAGAAATGGGCTCAGCCCCAGAGGTCTGAACTCTGGTTGTTCCATGTATCAACACTAACCGGGGCTCGGATGCACGGTTGTATTTTGTCCCATGGTCTCCTAGCCACTCCAGCCCAGGCACTTTTGGACAAAACTTTGTCCTGTTTGAGCTTTTGTTGTCTGGTTTCTGTGTTTGTTTTTGTGGGTGTTTGTCTCATTCCATCCGTGAGCGGTGCAGGCAGACAGATGTGATGCTGAACTTAGGTTCTAAGGTGTTTCTGGTAATGGGGTCGTTAGTTGGCAGGAATACGTTATGCTTTTTTTCTAAGGGGGGGTGGGAATCTACAAGAGCAGATAAAGTTAAGTTGTTAGAAGTTCTCAATTGGAAATTTTAGCTTTGTTGCTTTGGTTTCTAAAATAGCTTGGAGAGGGGCGCCTGGGTGGCTCAGTTGGTTAAGCGACTGCCTTCAGCTCAGGTCATGATCCCGGAGACCCGGAATCGAGTCCCACATCGGGCTCCCTGCTCAGCGGGAAGCCTGCTTCTCCCTCTCTCACTCCCCCTGCTTGTGTTCCCTCTCTGGCTGTGTTTCTCTCTGTCAAATCTTTAAAAAAAGAAAAAAAAATTAAAATAGCTTGGAGATGCTGCTCATTTGTCCAGGGACCACTCTCACTCCTGGGGTCCCACCCGTTCTTTCACGATAAGAAACAAGTGACTGTTGCAGAGGTCTCTGTATTCTGCAGCTGTCTTTTTGTAAGTACTTTTCCCAAACAAAACAATAAAAAAAAAAGAATAGCTCTTTCCCCTATGTCATATGACCAAACACTTTTTAACAGGTTTTAAATGATAAAATCCTACATAAAAAGAGATTTAATCACTGCTGTAGAATCACCAGAATTACTGACATTTGATACCAAAATGTTTATTCTTTCTCCTTTGAAGAGTAAAGAAGTTATGAAAAATGAAAGCTACTTTAAACTAAAGAAGAGAATTTGATTTTTAGATAACAGAATATTCCATCAAGAGAGAAGAGAGAGGGAGAGACTATCCCATTAGAACCGAGAATTTGGGTGGCTACAAATTGCCAACCAGAATCTGACATTCTTTATTTACAGTCAGGGCTGTTCCATACATTGTAGGCCCCTTACCAACACCCCTGACCTCTGTTCACTGATGCCCCTGGCTTGAGCCTCCCACACTGTGACATAGAAAAATGTCTCCAGTCCTTGCCAGATGTCTCCTTCCAAGGCAGATGAAACCTTGGCTGAGAATCATGGCTATTCACGATTCCACATTTAGCCCCTGCATCTGCCAAAGAGTGCCACTGATCACCTCTCCCTCGCCAGACCCCAACCAGGCACTGCCTACATAATCATGAACGACAGAGTCCCTGTCCTTGCCCAGTTTAGTAGTGGGAGACAAAACCTAAGACTCGTCACGCTGTGTGGTGTTAGGAAAGACCAGGGCAGTGTTCACCGAAGAGTTCTCTTCGGGGTAACATTTAAATGGATATCTGAAAGCTGGAAAGGAATCACTCACATAAGAAGATAGAACATTCCAGTCATAAGAGTTTAAAGTGACCAAAAGCACTAGGATGAACATAGAGCTCGGAATGCCTGTGGTGGAGTAGAACATGGTGGGGATGGGCTGGATAGGGCAGGACGGGGTGTAGGTAGAAAGTGTCGAGGCCCCACCTCACAGGGCTCCCACAGAGACGGTGACATCATTTTATAAGAAATCCCTTGCTACAAAACCCAGAGAAAGACGCCTGTGATATAGGGACCATAGTTACTGACAGCCAACATAAGCCAGCAAAAAGAAGAAGTTCTTAAAACACCAGCAGGACTTGTTTCCTTTTTTTCCAAAATACCAACAAGTAAATTACAGAGCCTCCTTCCCTCATTTGCTCAGTAGGGTCCCCCACAGCCAAGACACACCAGCTTGTGTGAATCAGGGAATCAGGATTTGAGAATAATCTACATTTTCCTCCATTTAAAGATTTTATCAATTCTAAAATGTGTTTGATTAAAAACAATACTTCAGGGCACCTGGATGGCTCAGTTGGCTGAGCCTTCCGCTCAGGTCATGATCCCAGAGTTCCAGGATCAAGCCTGGTATCAGGCTCCCAGCTCCAAAGGGAGTCCGCTTCTTCCTCTGATCTCCCCTCTCATGTTCTCTCTCACTCTCTCAGATAAATGAATAAAATCCTTTTAAAAAACCCACAACACTTAACTATGTAAACATTGTTTTCAAAATTCTATTTCCTAATAAACAAGTGTGTTATGCTGACAATAGGTAGGAGAGTCCCCAGCAAATTCTAGGGCATTTCGAGTCTGTTACTCTATGATTAGGATATTAATGCCTTTTAAACTATATTGCCCACCCCTGTGCAGGGCTCACCTTCCAAACAAACAGGTACTGAGGCTCAGTGGAAAGTGGGGGCCATCCACCCCACTTCTTTTGATGGTAACAAGGCGTCCTGTGGGACCCATTTTCTAAACAAGAGGTTGAGTGTAATCCGATAAGAAGGTCAGGCATCAAAAGGTTTGCTGAAGCAAACTTACTGCAGGAACATGTCACTGAATAAAACAAAAATAAAACGTGAGGGGGGGGGCAGTGTTACCCTAAAAGCAAAGAGCTCGCTTTGCCCAATTCGCCATGCTCCTGCCACCCTGACCCACACCTTACTTGACCCCGGGGGGAGCCCCAGCCAGGAAGGGGCTGCACCCAGGGCGCCCCACAACACCCAGTGCCCCTAAAGACCCGCGGCCAGGACGCCGTCCGGCAAGGTTCCCGCCTAGACCCCCTTGCCAAGAGCCCCGGCGGCGCTGCGGGCGGCGGTTCCCGCAGAGCAGAGGGGTCCCCACGGCCGGAGCCTCCAAGCACACCGCCGCCCTCGCCCCCCGAGGCGCCCCGACAGCGGCTCACCCAGGACCAGTCGCCCGCACCGCCACCAGTGGGTCCACCGCTCCGCCAGACGCAACCCAAGTCCTCGCCGGGAAAGGCCAGAGACTCGCCCACCTGCGTTCACCGCCCGCCCCTGGCTCCAGGGACGGGGACTGCCCGCGGCCACCTCCGCCGCAGTCCTCACTCCCCCGCGCCGTCGCGCTCGCCGGCGACCAGGTAGCCCAGCCCCGCTGCGTCCGGGACCTGCCCGGCGTTAGCAGTTCCGCGCGTAAAGCCGCCGCCGCGCCCTCCCGATTCAAATGAAAACAACGATTCGAATTTGGCGCTAAGCCCTGCGATTGGACGGAGCGGCGCTACAGCAGACCAATGGGCAGGGATTGGGCGGGACGGGGGCGGGGCCAGAGGGGAGGGCGCGGGCTCCGAGGGGCGGGGAGACCGGGCTGGCGGGTTCCCCGGGCACCTGCGGAAGACACGGGGTTCTAACCAGGGACAGTGAAAAGGGCGGAAACGGAACATGGTCTTACTGCCAGGAAACCCCCTTTGCCCCCTTTTCTTTAAGGACAAACTGTACACACTATGTTACTCGCTGCTGGAAGGTTTAAAAATTATAAAAACTTCCCGTATCTCCTCAAAGATAACCAATTATTATAAGCAATGTCTTGTGTCTTTTCCCAGTTATACATGTTATCAGTCCCTTTCAAAAACACACTGAAAACATCATAATATGCACATTGTTCTATACTTTGTGTTCTCTGCTTAATTAATCCTGTGGATATTAGTATTGAGTACATCTTCCCCCTTTACTTTCTTTTGGGTGGGTGCAGAAAATTCGGCTTCAGAAACCATAATTCTTAATCACTACTGTTACTATGCATTTAGCTTTACAGTGTTTTCCTATTAGAAAAAAAAATCTCCAATTAAAAGAGCCTTGGCGACACAAAATGGATGGTTTCTAAAATAAGCACGGGATTCTTTTCTAGAGCCACCAGCCGCGTTTGGGGGGTGGGGGAGCTCCTGTGGACGAAGGTGGTGTGAACTGAATAGAGCCAGAACATGCTGATGCCCATCCTCCTTGTCCCCCCCACCCAGGTCCCCCGCCCAGCTCACCCTACAACACGTGGAGCTTAGCTTTCCTTGGTCAGCAGTCGCCTTTCTCACAGCACAGACTGGGGACCCCTGAGGATTTCTGAGACTTTGCAGGGGGTCCGTGAGGTCAAAATCATGTTTGTAATAACATCAGACTTTCTTTGTCCTTTTCATGCTCCTTTCCTCAGGAGGGTGGAGTTTCCTGAGCACAGAAGCAGAAGTGAAAAACCAGCTGTCTTACACTATCAGGTATCAAAGATTTTTGCAGAAATAGAAAATACTACTGTTTGCTCAGTAGTTTTAAAAAAAGTAGATGTATTTTAAAAAAGTAGATGTATTTAAAAAATTATGTTAATATGAAACAGGTTCATCATTGCTTTGAAATGAATTGACAAATGGAGTTTGACCCTTTCTGCTCCTGAGTGGTGACTCAGAGACAGAGTGCCTTCAGGAATATGGAAAGGCTCCTAGGAATGAAATGTGAATGCATAGGACCTCCAGCTCCTAAGTGTCTGTGACAGGCTGGTGTAGGTAATTTAAGCATGGATGCTATTAATCTTCTTTAGCGGATTAATTTCCATCTTCTCCCCCTTTACACCACTGCAGAAAGCACTTCTCTGAACAACCCCATAAGATGCTACTTTTGTCTCTCTAATTACTGCTTGTTGTCAGGGAGGGCTCTGTGACCTTGCTGGGGCAGCCTAATTAGAAAGGGGAGGTGCTAGACTTCCTGTCAAATAATCTTACCCAAGCACTCTGCAGTGTGTACAGTTGGTTCTCTAGAGAGAGCAGGAGTTGCAGGAAGACTTAGGGGGTTGTTGGTAAAGTAGGGGATCCTGGCCTGTGGGACCACCCTTTTAAGACTGTTAGATGGCGAACATTAGCAGGGGATCTTTCTGCTGGATTCGAAGTCTGGCCCACAACCTAAGACTTCGTTGAAAATACGGACCTGCGCGAGAAGAATCCCATGCCCCACTGGCAGGTTTGGCATCTGGACCCCCAGCTCTACTCCAACACCCTCGGAGTCTCAAATAGAGTGTAGAGCGCCTGTTAGAGCGCCACTCACAAGATGGGTGGGATAAGGCTTTGGCTTGAGGAGTTTTCAGGGAATCGATTTCCAGATCCTCAGAGTCCTCACACACTTATGTGCAAATCATTCAGGGCAAAAAAAAAAAATGTATCTAGGGGATTCCCTGCCCCTGAGCCCCTTCTCCCTGGCCCTGTGCCTCCCTCTTTCCACTTTCACTTCCCTGAAATGTACTTGGGGAATGGCCCCAGGCACCCAACAAGGAACTATTCAACAATCCCCTTCCACTCTGTGCCCATCCAACTGATTACAGAATGAAAGATTAAACTGATTTTCAATAAATGGAGCATATGTTTAAAAATATTTATCACCTTCAAAACATGTATGTTGTTTGGTCATCTGTGTTCCATAAATATGGTTTTCTGTAATCCCTGACGTGCCGTCAAATAGAGAAGGTGAAGCGAGCGAGGTGAGGGGCGGGAACGTCCAGGCTCCCCTCCTGGGCAGCCTACACCCCCAAGTGTGGTCAGTGTGGGTTGAGTCCCACCCTGGCCCCCTGGGAACCGCCCTCGGCAGATGCCCCAAGTCCACAGATGAACCCCTGAGGCTGCAAGAAGGGGTCCTGGTGTCAGTCATCACCGGAGCCCTTTGTTTCCCAACTTCCCTTCCACTCCCGATCTCTTAGTCACCCTGCTCAGGCCAGCCTTACAGTTTCCGGGGCAGATGAGGGCCTTAAAGTGGGGGTGGAGGACAGAGCAGAAGGCCCACCCTAAAGCTGGACTCTCTTCCCTGGGCCCCCAGAATCAGTTGGACCCTGTTCCCTGAGCAAGATCCCAATTGCCTCTCACCCAGCTCTTTTGCCAGCATTCCACAGGTGGGGGCCCGGTGGTCTGTGAGGTTGTGGGTTCCCTGGGTTCCCCGTTGCTCCCCACACTGGGCACCCTGGGCCTTTCTTCGTGGTTTGTCTGGGAGGTCAGTTCCATCTAGGTCCAAGCACGTGTGGGACCACAGCTCTCCCCACCTTCAAGTTCTGTCCACACTTCCCCATTCTCTACAAATCTGAAAGGGCGGTGACATAATCCTGTTGATCACTGGGACGTCGACTCTGGACCTTCTGTAAGGCCATCACCACGGACAGGGAGCGAGGGGGTGCACATTCCCTCCTACCATGTGATTGCTGGCTAACACCCTTCAGAAGTTGATATTTGCTTTGGGAATAGAATCAAAACTGCTGCCAGGAGGTCACAGGTCCAAGGACTCCTGTGACCTCCTGCCTCCTTGGTCTCCTTCACCCCAATCCATTTCAGTACCCTGACCACCTGAGCTCTTCCTTCCTGAGAGGCCCTCAGATCCTTCCAGCCTGAGCTCTGCCAGTTCTGCTCCTCTCTCCTGAAGGCTCACTGGGCCAGGAAGAAGAGGTGAGCTTTGCAGCACCGATGAGCCACCCTCAGAACAGGTAATTGAAGAATGTGCCTGGAGAGGAACCATTCTGGACGTGCCCAGACCAGTAAAGCCCGGCTCCAGCCACGGAGGTTTTCCACATCAACTGCGTGTACTCACACTTGATTAACCTGGAGAAAAGGGGAACCAGAACGTTGACCTCTACTTTCTGAGTTAGGAAAAAAACCAAAAAACAAAAAACAAACCCAAAACCCCCCAAAAATTGGGACAGACCATGGAATTGAAAATCATGAAATAAATTTTGAAAACTTTTTTTTTTAATTTAAGAAGCTAATACTATACACTGTCATTATAGAATATTTGGAAAATATACAAACGTGGAAGGAAGAAAAATTTACCCCAAGACAAACAGGAAAAAATCATGTTTTTGTTTGTGTGATGTTAATTTGCTTAATAAACATATTTGTGTATACACATACCATTTTATTTCTTATGCTTTCACTAATCATCAAACATTTTCTCATTCATTTTTAGCGAACACCAACCAGCTTGATAACCTTATTTCAGCTGTGTTTCAACATTTAGGTTTTTTCCTAACATTTACTTATTACAAATAACACTGTGATTAAATTTTGGGCAGAAACCATGTTTTGGCATGCAGGTAATGTGCTTAGTTTCTTTCTCTCAGAGTCGACTTGTTAGATCAGATAATATTTGCTTCATATCATCTAACAGTTTGCTTTTCAAAAGGGTTATGACGATTTATGTGCCCAGATCCTGCTCGAGAATGCCTCTCTTACCATTGGCTCTTTGCATTTACATTTTCTGCTACTTCTCTGCTGACTTGATAAGCCAGAGATGTTCAATTTGAATTTTAGAAATACTTGTTAGGTTGAATACTTCTCCTTACCTATTTAAACTTTTCATCTTTTTGGCTTTGGGGCAAGAGTCTTTTTTGTGCCCTTTGCCTAATTTTCTGGCCACGCTGCTAGAGTTTTCCTTATGCATTTAATTCACAAATACATAAATCCTTGCTCAGCAGACTTAGTGGAATTTTTAAAGTCAGCCACGAAGCCAGAGAATATTTAAAGCCACGCGTTGAGTTCCTTAGATTAATGTGTGTAAAGAATACAATATCTCCAGCTGTTTGAGAAAGTTCAACATGTGACTGACACACATGGTGGGTGGGGGAGTCAGGATTCAATGAAACAGCCATCCTCAGAGATGACCCTAAAGCTCACAAGGAAACCCCAACACTATAGGAGAAACCCTCTCACCAAAGTAGCAGAGAAAGGAATTGCAGTGAAATACACATGCTCCATAACAAAAGAGAGAATTACTTCCCTAGAGAACAGTGAAAACACACCTAGAAGTTAGGTTCCTCAATAAACAGACCAGCAGGTAACATGGGCAGAGCCTGTGTGGGCCATGAAAAGACTCACAGCAGTAGTGTCTTAGCCTGACTTGGGGAAATTACTGGCAATAAGTTTCAAACAACCAAAGACTGAGACGCATTTCACAAGTTTCAGAGTTGAATATTAAATGTAAATTGAAATGCAGAACTAAGACTAAATGATAATTTGAAGGAAGAGACTATTTTACATAGTGGGGATTTGCACAGGTGGGGAAGAGGAACAGATATATGGAAAATAAAGTCAGCGCCCTGATGACCTTTTAGATCTAAACATGGAATAAAAAGAATGTTATTTCAAATTAAATATTGTCACAGAGAAGATTTTAGCTAATTTTCTTTCTTTCTTTCTTTCTTTTTTAAAGATCTTATTTATTTGACAGAGAGAAACACAGCCAGAGGGGGAACACAAGGAGGGGGAGTGAGAGAGGGAGAAGCAGGCTTCCCGCCGAGCGGGGAGCCTGATGTGGGACTTGATCCCGGGTCTCCGGGATCATGACCTGAGCCGAAGGCAGTCGCTTAACCAACTGAGCCACCCAGGCGCCCCGTTTAGCTAATTTTCAATAGTGCACATATTCGGGGCGCCTGGGTGGCTCAGTTAGTTAAGTATCTGCCTTCCACCAGGGTTGTAATCCTGAGGTCCTGGGTTGGAGCCCCACATCGGGCTCCCTGCTCAGCAGAGAGTCTACTTCTCCCTCTGCCTGCTGCTCTCCCTGTTCGTGCTCTCTCACTCTGACAAAAAATTAAATAAAATCTAAGAAATAAATAAATAAAAACCAACTGAGAGACAAGCCATATATTGTAAAAATGAAGGAGAGAAGACGGGAAAAGAAGTGAGTTTCTTTGAACCTGTGTGCTTTGATAGATTCGACTAGATCATACTAATATTTACATAAATATAAAATCAATTAGGTCAAAGAAACAGAAAACCCTAAAAGTAGACATTAAAATGAAACTAACTGCATTATCAGGCAGCAACACAGCCACACAGAAAACAATAATTTAAAGTCATTTGGATAATAATTTAATGGTACAACCCTTGATAGCCATTCCCCAAGAATAAAATGAACAAATAACAGCAGGCAGTTTTCAACTATTGCCTTGATGGTGATATTGAACCATTATTCTGAGCTTATATCTTGTGGTAGGATGAAACAAAGTAGTAATTTTGCGAAGATCACTAGGAAGTGAGTTTTTCAGTCTCAGAAAAAAGGGACATGACTATGAAACCCAAGAGTCAAGTGTTCTGTGGCTACCCCACCAAGGCAGGAGAGACCCTTGTCCCAAATTTGGAATGTATGTAGAGATTGAAGATGCTATGCCCACCCTTCAGAGGGTATGAAAGGTTAGAGCTGTACATACTTGAGGTCTCTGTAAGGGAGCAGGGCAGGTCTGAGCTGGCCTCAGGGAGCAGGGAGAGGGGTTGCTTGGTTTTCACTGTGATCAGGAGGGCACTCGTGGCAGAGGCTGGCTGCACTGCAGGAGGGAGGGGGCTTGGGTTTTCTCACCAGCTCCCCGGGGTGGGGGCCAGATCGGGAGCCAGGAGTGAGGCTCCGAGGCTGTCAGCATTCACACATCAAAAAATTGAGCCCAATTCCTTCTTACATTGAGTGAATTTTGTTTTGTTTTATTTTAAAGAAAAGGGGAGGGACAGAGGGGGAGGGAGAGAATTTTAAGCAGGCTCCATGGCCAGAGCGGAGCCAGGTGCGGGGCTCAATCTCACAACCCTGAGATTATGACCTGAGCCGAAATCAAGAGTTAGACGTTCAATTCACTGAGCCACCTAGGTGCCCCTGTTAAGTAAATCTTGAATTGGATATATCAGTATGAACTCTTGGTGTCTTATTGGGTATTATATGCACACAGTGAATGGTGGAAGACTATATCAAAAACTGATGATAGGGGTGCCGGGCTCAGTCATTAAGCGTCTGCCTTTGGCTCAGGTCGTGATCCCAGAGTCCCGGGGTAGAGCCCTGCATCAGGCTCCCTGCTTGGTGGGAAACCTGCTTCTCCTTCTCCCATTCCGCCTGCCTGTATTCTCTCTCTCACTGTATCTCTCTCTGTCAAATAAATAAATAAAATCTTTAAAAAGACAAAACCCAAAAACTAATGATGTACTGTCTGGTGACTAACAGCACAATTTAAAAATATTAAAATTTAAAAGAAAAGGGGTACCTGGCTGGCTCAGTTGGTAAGTATGCGACCCTTGATCTCAGGCTCTGGAGTCTGAGCTCCATGTTGGGTGTAGAGATTACTTAAAAATACAATCTTTTTTTTTAAAAAAAAAGAAAAATTTAAAAGAATAGTAGTACTTCTTGATAAATTTCCTGAAAAGAACTTGAACTTACCTAATGGTTAGGAATATCCTTACCACCTACATTGTGGTTGCTTAATACCATTTCCCACTAAAAGGAAAGAAAAGAATGTAAGTGGACTGCTTCAGAGGAGGAAGGGAAACCAGCTGGTTGTGGCAGGGAAAGGGAGGCGATCACATTTTCCTCCGCCTTCCTTGTGTGAGCCAAGCTTCTGTAGAACCACACAGTTGATTATGGAAAGTCTCCCTTGAGAGATGCAAAGAGTAAATGAATAAAAAAAGAAAACTCTAGGAGACACAACGATGCTTATCAGTAATGGAAACATAAATCCGGGCAATGATCATGGAGGGCTACTCATCACAGACACTGAGGCTCACCAGCCATGTGGATGGGCCGCCAGAGGAGGGTTTGGAAAAAATACACTGGAGTGGGATTCGGTCCCCAGCTGAGCTACCCGGTGTCCGGGAAACATGCAGGACAGGGGGTCCCTGAAACAGCCCAGGGGGTGGGGGTGCAGTAGGGAAATCCAGCTGCAGAAAAATCTGTAGGACAATGAGCATGACTTTTTCAGTATAGGGCAAGGAAACAGACAGAGTTAGGAGGGAACCTACAGACTTAAGGAACGGGTGGATCCGAAGGTCCTGGGCTTCAGCCACAAAGGAGTCAACCGGTTTCAGGCCTCCCACTGTCAACAACTGAAAAAAGGGAACAAACTGTGTAAGGCAGCTCTTTGACGGTTCCAGGAAGCCCAGACTCTCTCATCTTTGAGAGAGAAGCCCATGATGTGAGCTCTGTCGGTCCCGCCCCAGTCCTGCAGGGGTGCGGGGAGGTGCTCGGAGGCCGAGAGTAGTGATCTCACTGTGCAGAGCTAGCCGCGACTGGGGTTTGGGGAAGCCAAGGAGGGTGGATCTGTGGGGCACGGGGCTGCCCTGGGCCTTCAGCCAAGGGCCAGACTGCACAAATGCAGGGCGACTGTGCGGGGCGGGGCGGGAAGCAGCCACTGCAGGCATCTGTACCCGAGGAAAACATCCTGTTACAATAAGGGTGCAGGAGACACTTGCAGATAAAAAGAAACCGAGAGAACTAGAACTCATTGTCAACACACCAGAGAAATGCAATTTAAAACCGCGCTGAGATACCGCTACACGCCCACCGACACAGCTAAAATTAAAAAGACAGAGCGCAGCAAATGCTGGGGGCGGGGCTGGGGGGTGGGGGCAAGTGGAGCGCTCATCCTGCTCCTGGGAACCCAGAGGCACAACAATGCTGAAAGCTCCTGGATGGGTTCTTATAAATCCACGTCTTTCCCACAATCCGGCAATCCCACACCTCGCAATCAGCCAAAGAGAAATGAAAGCAGATTGCCACAAAAGAACTTGTACAAGCAGCTTTTTCATTATACCCAGAACCTGGGAGCAATCCAACATTCATCAACAGGGTATTTCCTGACAGGATACATTATAGTATGAGCTGTGTTATATTCACGTGGTGAAATACTACAAAGGAATAAAAAAGAAGGCGGTGTTGGCATATGGAACGTTGCGACTGAATCTCAACAATACCATTACCGTAAACATTTTGCATAGACACAGAGGAGGACTTATTGTATGCCCATTGATGTGATTTTCTGGGACATTATTATCCCTGGGATGGTAGACTTTAGATCAGTGTTTTCCCGTGGGCTGGGGTGGTAGGGGGACTGGTTGCAAGCGGGCAGGAGGGACCTTTCAGGGGTGCTAGGAACCTTTTATATTTTGATTAATGTGTTGATCACATGGGTGTTTTTATCTGTCACAATTCTTAGAGTCATACATACCCTGAAGATCTGTACATTTCAGTATGTGAAAATGCGTACCCCAATTTAACAAAGCATTTAAAAAAATCATATGTAATTTATGGGTCTTTTTTGGACCTGATTTAGAAAGATAAACTGTTAACACTTCTATGAGGCAGTGGGAGAAATCAGGGCAGACTGAATATTTGAGGATATTAAGGAATAATTTTTGCAGTGATAAAAGTATTATTACCCTGACAAGGGTATTATAAGAGTCCCTATCTATTAGAGAACCACACTGGAATATTTCCGGAAGAAGAAATATGATATCTGGGACTTGCTTCGAAATAACCCAGTAGGGGTCCGAGGTGCCAGGGGGTGTCTTGGGGGCATAGATGATAAGTGTAAAGCTTGCTTTTGATACCCCAGGACTCATGTTACTATCACTACTTCAGTGTATGTTGAAACTTTCCCATGAGAGAAGGTTTTTAAAATCAGTGAGAACGTCAGGAAGCCCCTGGGCCGGGTGGAGGTGTGGGGGCGGAGGCCGGACAGGGTTCTTTGGCAGGAGTGGGTGAACTCTTGAGACGCCAGTGGAAACCCAGCCCCTTCCTGAACAGGGAATTCCTGGGCCCTCCTTGCTAAATTTGGGCTCTGGGCGATGGGTCCCTGTGCCTTCCTGCACCTTGGCAGCCCCAGTCCCGCTGCGAGCGTCCTCTGTTACACACGCCTGCGCAGCCACACGGACCCTGTGCCAAGCCGCGTCCCCGCCCGCCTCAGAAAAGGGGTTTCTATTTAAAAATTTAAAGGGCATTCATTGCTAACATTTAAAACAAAAATTCAGCCTTTTCTGCTTCTTTTAAAAGAGCAAAACATCAGGCCACCTCCATCACACCGGCCCCATCTGCGGGAGCCCAGTGGCCCCCGCCCCGCGCGGCGCGCGCCCTGCCCTGTCCCCGCCGCCGCCCGCCAGTGGAGGGTCGCCGTGCCCGCAGCCGGCCCAGTCCACGCAGACCCGGAGCGCGATGGCTGGGGCCGCAGCGCCACCTGGCGACCAGGTCGGGCCACCGCGCCCTTCGGGTGGAAAGGCGCGCTCCTCCAGCGGGCGGGGGCAAGACCCGCGCCCAGGGGCAGCCCCGGAGCCAGAGGCCTAGGTGGAACCCCACAGAGCCGCGTTCGTGCCACTTTAGAAGTTGGACAGTTCCGTGTTTCCACCTAGCGTTTGTGCATGCGGTGTGTAGACCCAGGGGCATGGGAAGAGGACAGCCTTGGCTAAGGCGCCAGCTGCCCCGTGCCCCGCCCCTCCCCCGGCAGGTGACACGGTGCGCAGGGAGGGCCCCGGAAACCCCGAGGGTCCTGTCTGCGCTATTCCTGGAATCATGGGTCCTCCTCAAAACACAACCCAAACCAAGTGCTTCTGGAATAGGAATGATGGGGACATAGACCATTATCATCCGGAAAACTCTCAGTAAGTTAAGCCCAAGTTTGTTCCAAACTGTCTTGGGAGAAATGTCTTCTAATCCACTCCTGAAACCTTGGAATCAGTATTTCAGCATGGAGCTAATTGCCTTGATTCATTTGTTGCTGCTTTAATAATAATAATAATTTATTATTTGGAAATGTGAACCTCTTATTGTGAGCTTCCTAATTGGAAGACTTTAGACCTACCTGCCCGATTAGCCTTGAGTCAGTGTTGAGGCATGTGTGAAAAAGATGAGTAAGACAGTGCACATTGTCAGCAGGCGTCCAGCCTACAGAGGAACATCCCCGGGGGACTCACTAATCCAGGGAGCCGGGGCCACCGCCTCTCCGGAGTGCTCGTTAGAGTGACAGAGGAGTCCCCATCTAGGGGAAGAGCTCAGTAATTGGACTTTGCAGTAACCACTAGGAAGACATAACCTTGGGATGTGGACAGGAACGGACCCTATTTTGGCTAAGTTCTACTTCTATGCTACTAAAATATTCTCCAGGCAAACTCTGAGGAAAGATTGAACTGAGAGAGATTTGTGGGCTGTTCCAATGTACTTTCCTCAGCTTACAGAGCTGACATCATTATAATTTTATTGAGAGTCTGGGCTAAGTCAGGCCCTCTGCTGAGCACTGCGCCTTCTCCTTCGCTCTAGAGATGGCCCAGACCAGCGTGAGGGGACAGAGACCCCCGGTGTGGAAAATTTAAGGACGTGTTCACTCTCAGGGGCTGCTCACCCTCCCTTACACCAGCCTGAGAATGAGCTCCTTCTTAAATGTTGCACCCACCCCCCCACCGCCACGTGTCCCTCTCTCATCTCGCCTGGTGTCCATTTTACAGATGAGGAAGTCAGAGCACAGAGACGGGACTTTATGGCTTTGTTTGACTCTGGTGCTCTTGCTTGTAACACCTAAGCTCTGTGTTTTCTTCCTGCGCCTCTAGGAGTCCTTGGCCCCCAGCCTGTGCCTAGAGACTAGCACAGAGTTTTGAATGGATGTTTTTAATTAGGCTCCTTTTTAGTGAAAACAGAGGTAGTGTCTGTGTGGCCGACCCTCTTCTTGGGAACTCCCCCCTTTCCCCTAGCTTCATCTCATTGATTCTGCACAGTGACCCACACTCCTCTCTCTTCTCACTCTTTGTATCTAAAGAATATATGTGGGGCACCTGGGTGGCTCAGTTGTTAAGCGGCTGCCTTCAGCTCAGGTCATGATCCTGGAGATCTGGGTTCGAGCCCCGCATTGGGCTCCCTGCTCGGCAGGAAACCTGCTTCTCCCTCTCTCACTCCCCCTGCTTGTGTTCCCTCTCTGGCTGTGTTTCTCACTGTCAAACAAATAAATAAAATCTTAAAAAAAATCTTATATATATGTAAGCAGGGGCTATTTAATGAAGACTATGTATGTGTAGTTAATATACATGTTTCTGCCGAGCAGGAAGCCGATATGGGGTTCAAACCCCGGACTCCGGGACCATGACCTGAGCCGAAGGCAGACACTTAACGACTGAGCCACCCAGGCGCCTTGCACCACTGTTTTGATCCATTTTTCTCTTAGTGTCAGGCTGACCATTTTCTGTTCCAGTTTAAAATCCTCCGTAGTCACTATTGTTTTCACCAAAGACAGACGAAGGCAGGATGTTGGGAATAGCCAGAGAGGAAACTTTCCAAAATCTGCCAACCATGGACAATGAAATGCCAATCACGGTGGGAATGGAGGAAGGACCCCTACATGGGACAACAGTGACTTCTAGACTTGCAGACATGAGCCCGAGCAGAAGGAGGCCAGATGCGAAAGAACACAGGCTGGGGGCTTCCTTGTTTGAGAAATTCAAAATGAGACAGTGCCAATCTACGGGTTTGCCATCGCCCTTTGATGGAGCGGAAACTGGGACAGGGCTGGGGGGCGGTGGGGGACTGACAAAGCCCTCGTCTTATTCTGGGTGCTGGGGACAAGGCAGTATTTCATTTGTGGAAATTTACTGAGTGGGATTCTTGTGATTCCCGTAAGTGTTTTATAGTCCAATAAAACATTCTTAACTGAAGAAAGAAACACAAATGAAGCTGCATTCTCATTTTATTTATTGGAGGAGATGCAGCTTCCTCAGCGAGCCTTTTGATAACAGAACCATTTCAGATTCACAAGTGACTTCTAGACTTCCAGCAAAGGTCTTTTTTTTTTTCTTAAGACTTTATTTATTTGACAGAGAGAAACACAGCTAGAGAGGGAACACAAGCAGGGGGAGTGAGAGAGGGAGAAGCAGGCTTCCCGCTGAGCAGGGAGTTTGATGCGGGGCTCGATCCCGGGACTCCAAGGATCAGGAGTGAGCCAAAGGCAGATATCTAACCACTGAGCAGCCCAGGTGCCCTGTCCCCTCAGCAAAGGTCTTTAACAGACATTCTCAGGGCAATAGTTCCTACAGGATGGAACCGGGCTCAGTCTTCTCTGTCCTCAACTCCTTGTCCACTTCCCTGTCCTCCGCACCCCTTCCCAGCAGCTCACCGCCAATGGCAGAGAAGGGTGGGCTCTGGGAGCTTTAGTCAGGGGTCAGGAGAGGGCCGGGGCCTGCCGTGGAAGCCGGTGCCCCCCACTGGCTCAGCCCTGGCTCACTGGAAACCAGTCCTGCTGTTTTGTTAGGAAATCTGGTTCCTAAAGTCACGTTCGGGTTTCTGAAGGAGGAAACACTCTGATGAGGTAGAGAGTCTGCGTGTGCTCGACCACCTTGCTCCGAGCCTTGGGTGGGACCCGGGATGCGGTGGGGAGGAGGCTGTCCGTGACCTCCAGGAGAGTGGGGAAAGTCCCTGGGGGTCTTGGGACGCCTCACTCCCAGGGGGAACCTCTGGGGACCGAAGGGACACTTGGCAGTCACATGTGCACGTAAGACCCAAGAGCTTCTTCGGTTAAAACAATGATTCCGGGCATCTCAGGAACCGCAAAATTCACTGCAGCTGATAAAACTTGACTGTGGACTTTTCTAAAAGCGTTTTGTTTTTTTAACCCCTGGTTTGCTGGTGCTTTCTCAACACCGACTCTCAACCTTATTGGCAATCTGGGCCATACGGGCTTCCCCCATTTTTCTTTCAAGTTTCTTATGGATACAAGATTATAATTTGGGCTCCAGATCACATTACATATATGTGCTTCATAAAATATCACAAGACTCACAGGCCTACGCAATTAAATGTTCTTACAAGAACGGAACCCAGGGACGCCTGGGGGGCTCAGTTGGTTAAGCCTCTGACTCTTGATTCAGCTCAGGTCCCAATCTCAGGCTCATGAGGCCTCGACTCTTGTTGGGATGGGCGCTCAGATGGGGGTCTGTTTCACATTCCCTCTGCCCCTCCCCTGCCCCCACTTGCACGTGTTCTCTCTCTCTCTCTCTCTCTCAAATATATAAACAAATACAATCTTAAAAAGATACTAAAGAAAAAAAAGAATGTAAACCGTCGTTTGTTGATGTGGGTTTTGTGGAAGCTCGCTTCTTCTTCAGAGCGAGGAGATCTGACCGGTGGGGCCCCGGGACCCTGTTCACTGGGAACTCCAGGAAGGTTTTATGTCCCTTGTTACATATTATCCGTCTTGACCCAACACTAGCTAGCTTCAGAAGCTGGCAAGGCTTGATTACAGGTTCCTTTCTGGACTGGCACGCCTCTGTCTAGCTATCACTCCCGGAATACGGC
>PITA01011980.1:0-64143 GCA_004023965.1 Spilogale gracilis
GGGGGGCAGTGATGGGAAGTGACAGGCCACAGAGACCCAGGAGGACAGAGATGGAAAGCAACAGACCCAGAGTCGGAAATGGCATGCAGAGAACCTTGGGGTTGAAGCTATGAAATGATGAGGGTCCTGAGGGGGAGGTGATCCAGGCCAGAAACAAGAAGTGACAGATGTTGGAAATGGAAGGGGATGAGGTCTGAGAGGGAAGATGAGGTAGGTTTTGAGAGGGAAGGTAATGAGGGGCTGAGATGAGAGATGACAGTGGAGAGTGATAGAAGACTGCCACAAGATGTGATGGGGAGACTGGGCGGGGAGGTGATGGGGTGATAGGGAGACTGGAATAGGGATGAGGCGTAATGGGGAGATGGGCTGAGAGATTACAGGGGGCCTGGGTTGGAAGGTGATGGGGGGTCCAGGATAGGGGAATATAAGCTCCAAGCAAGAGAGCTGCAAAGGGAAGAGATGCTGGGGGTCAGAGGTGGAGGTATGGAGGAGAAGGGGCATGCAAAGGAGAAAGGAGGCCGCGAGAGGGCTGGGAGAGTGGAGGACCGCGGCCTGTTTGGCAGGTGATGGAAAGGGCAGTGGTGGGGGGAGAAGGGAAGGTTGTTGGAGGGACGGAGGTGAAGCAAACATGGACACGGAGAGGTGAAAGAGGAAGAGATGGGACATGCCAGAGGCAGAGGTGACAGATGGGGCAGAGAGGAGCACAGATGTGGGGGACACAGATAAGAACCCGAGTACAAAGATGCTAGAGCAGCCATGGGAAGGTGGGGAGAGGCCCAGGTGGAGGTAAGACATCTGGAGAGATGGTAAGGGGCAGAGATAGAGGAGGTGGTGAGGAAGAGAGACCGGGCAGGGGATAGCCCGACAGACGGTGAAAGGACAGAGACCGGGAGGGGACGGGAGCGGACACAGGAAGGTGATGACAAGCCCGAGATGGAGAGAAGGAAATGAAGGTGAGGCAAGAAACGAGTGATGGAGGCACAGCCCAGGGCAGTGAAGGAAAGGGCTGCTGGAGAACGAGGGTGGGGCCGAGAGGTGGGAGCCGGAGACGGTAGGTGAGGGAGCGCGGGCCGCAAGGCGGAGGGGCCGGGCTGGGCGCGCACAAGCCGGGGTGCGGCCCGCGGGCCAGGGCCGCGCGCACCGGAGGCCCGGGAGGGGGGGCGAGGGGGGGCGGCCGGCCACGGCAGAGCCACTTACCGTGCCCGCCGCGGGTGAGGAAGGGCATGCGGTTGATGGCGATGGGCACGGTGCCGTGCTTGCTGTGGAAGTGGTGGACGTGGTGGGTGGTGCTGAGGCTGGAGGACACCCGGGCCCCCTCGGCCGCCCCCAGCAACAGCAGCAGCAGCGGCAGCAGCGGCGGCGGCGGCGTCAAGGGCCCGGCCAGGGCGGGGGGGCGGCGCGGGCACCCCCCCGGCCCGCTCCCCCCGGGGGGCATTTCGGCCCGGGGGCGGCCGCCTCACAGCCCCATGGCCGGGGGCGGGGACGCGGGGCTGCGCAGCCCCGCGAAGCCCCCCTCCGGCTCCGAGCCCCGGGAGGGGGGGTAGGGAGTGAAGAGAAGGAAAACCAGAGCCCAAGCCTCGGTCCGGAGCCAACGAAATCAACTGGATCCCGCCGGGGAATCCGAGGTCCGCGGAGCGGCAACGCCAAGGTCCAGGACGCCTGGGTCCATCTCGAGGAGCTACGGGTCAGCCCGCATCCCGGCGGGGTCGGAGCGGCGCAGAGGGCCGTCAGAAACCCGGGGGAGCGCCCGGGGGAGGGGGCATGGTGCCGGGTGGAGAGGCAGGGGAGGCGCGGGGGCCAAGCAGGGATGGGAGAGCGGGGGAAATCCTGCGGAAAAACCGAGCCGGGAGAAAGGGGCTGGAGGGGAGAAGCGGGAGACCGACGGAGACTAGGGCTGGCCGCGCCGCTACCGCCGCTGCCGCCCGACGGAGGCCCAGGGAAAGGAGGGAGAGGCCAGGGGGGGGGGCGGGAGAAAGGGGGAGGGAAGCAAATCCGGGTGAGGGGGGAATGAAGGCAGGAGAGGAGGGGAGAGGAGAGGAGGGGAGCGGGGTTGAGCAGAGGAAAGGCTCGAGCCTGCGAGATTCGGGCGGAGAGATGGAGGCAGCGGAGTGTTGCTGCAGAGGCTGAGGGCTGGAAGGGAGAGGGAGGGAGGGAGACTGGGAGGGAGGAAAGGGAGAGGAGTGGAGAGGGGAGGGGAGAGGGAGCGAGGGAGGAGGAGGGGGCAGGGCAGAGGGACCGGAGCGGCTCCCGATCTGCGGGCGGCGCTGGGCAGCTCCGCCGCACGGCACCTGGCTAGCCGGCTAGGCGCTCGCCTCTCCTCTGCGCGCGCCCCGCCCCTCCCCCGCGACCGGGCGCGCGCTCCCCTCCCGCCCGCTCCAGAGAAGGGGCCCTGCTGAATAATTGAACAGGACTGAGGCTAGCAAGAGAGGCAGCTCTCTTCCTCCTCCTTCCCTTCCCCCGCACCTGGACGAACCCCAATAGTGCTCTCCAGTCCAGCGCGCAAAGACGTGGTGGCCACGGCCACCTCTGCACGCATCCTCGGAACACACGTGCACGCTAGGATGTGGACGGGTATGGAGACACCCACGTGCCCATACATCAGGGAGCGCGCTGGCACACACAGACTCAGACACACACATGCATACATGTGCTCATATACACTGGCCCACGGACTCACACTCAGCGTGGGGGAGGGGCACGGGGTGTACACACGCACAGAGGCACACAAGCGCTCACACAGATATGTCTGGCCACAAGCAATGAACAGCCAACACACACAGATACTTCCTCCCAGCTTACCCTCCAAAAACAATGACCCAGAGCCTCAAAGCTACTGAAGACAAATCACACATGCATACAGTCTTCTCATCACCTCCCCCAAAGGATGTTCCCCTACCGGCTGCACACTCTGGACTCCTCCAATCCCTCCTCTGGACTCCCCCGGCCCCTCCCCCAGCCTCAACCTCTCTCTCCACGGAGTTTCCAGGACACCAGTCCACTGAGTGTCCCGCATAGGACAAAACCCTTCCTGGGTCACTTATGTTCAGCTGAGGAAGCCATTTCATCTAGGTGTCCCTCCACTGGGATCTGTCCCCTCCCCAGAGTTTTGGGGACCTCTAGAGAACACCTGTCATAGCCCAAGAAGTAAGCGCAGAGAGGCTCCCTTCCTTCCATCTGGTTGTGACCTCTGCACCCAAGTCAGTCTGGGTTGGGCTAGGACCGGGGAAGGAGATGGGCGGGGGGGGGGGGTGGGGAGTCAGCCAGAGGTAGAGAAAGGAAAAGGGAGGGAGGTGGAGAGGGACCTGGAAGGAGCCAAAGAAATAATGTAGTAGAGTGAGGAGGAGAGGTGGTGAAGAAAGGACAAAAGGAATGGGGCGGTGACAAGAGAAAGGGGAGAGGGAATGGGGGCATCCAGGGAGGATAGGGCTGGCTGCTTATCAATTCTGATTTCCATCTTGGAGCGAAAAACTGTCACCAAGAGCCGCCTGTGTGCTTCCTTCCCTCCCAAATGCAGTCAGCACCTGGGACAGCTCCTCTGCAGCCACTCCCACCTCCCCAACCTCACTAGCCAAAAGGGGTTCCCGTCAGGCCCCCGGTCCTTCAGAAGTGAAGAAAGGGGTCCTCAGAAGGGAAGGCTTCAAGGTGCTACAGGGCTCCAGGAGGGAGGAGAGACAGCAGCCTGCAAAGCAGGGCTGGGGTCCCCCAAAGCCTTGTCCTCCTGCCCTCTCCATCCCATTCTTCCCGCGCCTGGCTCTGGAATAGAGACTGACAGATCTCTGAGCAGGCAGAAAATGTATGGTCCCAGAGGGAGGGAGGGAGGAGCCGGTGGCAGTGAGAGGAGAGGAAGGGAAACCGCCTAGAGGCCAATCAATATCAGTGAGTGGGAAAGTGCAGAGAGTTGGAGGGGGTGACGTTGGGAGCGAGAGGGAGACAGAGGGTACAAGAGAGGTGTGTAAGAGATCAGTAGAGGCTGAAGCAAGAGGACGAGCCCAGAAATGGAGAAAGGGACAGACTTGGTGAAGAAGAACCACCTGCTTGTGAGGGGCGGGCTCTGGAAGACAGAGCCCTGAGCAGACCTGATGGGAGCGCATGGGTCCCGAGCCCCAGCCCCATGGCAGGAAGTGTCCCTCCTTCTCTCTTCCCTTCCTCTCTCACTTCATACTCTCTTTTTCATTCTCTCCCCACTTTCCTCTCTCTCACGGCAGAGATGGGCTCTCTCCTGTGATTTCTCCTGCCTTCCCAGAGCAGACCAGTGAGCTTTAAAGGAACACAGAGGTCCCTCACACCCCATGTTGCAGATGGAGAAACCGAGGCCACAGTTGGGAAAGACTGTCCTGAATGAAGGTCAGACCTCTCCTCATCCTAGTCCATCCCCCACAAGACAACCCCAACCTTCTCAGGACACCTTGGCCATGCACACCCTCCTTCCTGTCTCCAGGCACAGGGTCTCTTGGTGCCCAGGGGCTGAGTGAACGAAACAGACCTCCCGGCCAGGTTCCTGCTTGGCCTTGTGCCTCAGTCGGGCCTGGACAAGACCAGCCATAGAGAGGCAGCATGAACAAGGAACAGTCAAGCGTGGAGACTTAGGAGGCACACCCCCAGAGAAGAGGGAAGTGTGGTTTGGGAAGCAGTGGCAGAGCCCCCCAGCCCCAGGTTCCTGCTCTGCCCTTCTCGGAAAGTCCCCCAGGACTGGCATCTGGAGAAACAGGAGGCAGAACCTCGCCAGCTGCCAGGCTGCACCCACCTTGTCTTTACCTGCACAGCTCTGCTCAGGCCAGATGCACAGACCAGTGCTCAGGGATGGTGACTCTTCCCAAGACGTGCCCTGGTCCCCAGCCCCGACTTTCCTGGCCTCCCACCTGCCTGGAACCTGGAGAAGCTGTTCCGGCCTCTCCTCCCACCCTTGCTAAAAGATGATGTGACTATGATGTGACTCCCTAAACCCCCATCAATCACTATGCCTCCTTCCAGAAGGCTCCAGTGTGTGGAAGTGTCGTAGTGACAAGGGGCAGTGGCATTTCTTGACCTCGATCCAGGCACTCCAGGCAAGAAGTGCCCACTCTTTGCACACCAGCACCCGGGCCTAAATAAGCAGCAGGAGGTAACCTAGGAGCTCCTAGGGCCTAGCCGCACTCTGCCCCCAGCACCCTACGACCTAGGGCGTGTGGCCCCAGTGTCCTCATCAGTTAAAGAGGACAGTCAGTCTCCATGGCCCTACCTTCCCTGATGAACAGATTCAAAGGGGCCTCGTAAGCTGCCAAACACAATCAGCAGGCATTGCTACTACTAAGCAGGAAAATGACCACTGTTTACAGATAGTCGGTGCACGCTGAGTGAGCTGGGCAGAAAGAGGCCCAGACCTGTGTTTATTCCCCAGCAGCCGGGGCTTGAGTGTGCCTGAGCTGGCCATCTTCTGGGGGCTTTGGAAGGAACAGAGAGCAGCAGGTCAGACGAGAGAATCCTGGAGACAGGAGGGGGATGTGGAGGTTCTCAAGGCTGGACCATGCCTGAGAGTACCAGGACAGCGTCGAGGGAGACGGGCTGACATATTTCTAGAGGAGAAGGAAAAACCAAGGCCTGCCCAAGAGCCCAAACCCCGAAACAGGTAAGTTTATCCCATCTGTAAGGAGCTCAGGGCTCAGGCCCAGACAACAAGCGCTCCAAGGCCTGGCACAGAAGCGAAGGCACCGACCCCAGTTTTTAGCCCAGATCCACGATTAACTACCCCCAGAAATCCACAATCCACCGATCCCTCCAGGCCTCTGTTGCCATCTTTGCAAAATGAAGAAGCCCAGTGCTGCATGGTGCGTGGAGTGTGTGTATCGGGGTATCTTTCCGCAGGCCTCCGACTTGTCCCATCCCTGGGGCTACACCAAGGAAGACCATTCAGGTGATACCTGAGAAGGCTGCCCTCTCCCCTGCCGCTGCCCCCAGCCCGATCATCCAAGAGAAACTCCACAGCCCCCCTCAGATAGGATGTCACCTCTCCCCACTGCCTGCCCCTAGCTCTCACTGGCTACTGGCCACCAACCACGAGGGAGTGGAGACTGTTGCCTAACCCTGCCCTCTCCAGCAGGGGCCTCAAACAAATCGGCAGACAGATGCCCAGACGGGGAGGAGAAGAACCAGACAAGGACAAGAAGGAGTGTCCTTGTGGCTCCAAGGGACAGCCTGTAGCTGAGATTCTCTGGGAGGGGGGAGGCGTGGGCCCAAGGGACCTGCACAGTCAGGGCCCAGGAAAACCAGCTGGGCCTCACCTCCTGGGGACCTCCGGAGCCTGCCGCCTTGGGAGTGGGCCCACTCTGGGCAGAAAATAAGAGACTGCCTCTGCACGCTTCTGAAGGCACCAGAGGAAAGAGGGTACAGGTCAACACCTGTCCCCCATCCTGCACCATAGCCTGTATATGGGAGCTACAAATGAGGCACGGAAGACCATGACCCAAATCTCACAGGGAGAGCAACAGAGACTGATGCCTTTGGTTACAGGTGAAGGGAGCCATGCCCAACCAGCTCCAACCGAGGAGAGGAGGACATCAGCGGCTGCAGTCCTGCGTGGGCCCCAAAGAAAAGACTTCAAGAGTGTACAGCAGCCAGAAGCTCCCCTTGGGCTCTCGGGGCAGGAAGGGATAAGAAAGAAGTAGGCAGCATGGCTCTCGGAGCCCCGGTCCTCCCGGGAAGTCCCCACAGCTGGGTCTGGGCCAGGATGCCACTCCCAAGCCCCCTGCCACCACGCCCCAGGCACTCACGGTCATTGCAGACAGGGCCTCCGTAGGAAGTCATGGTACAGTCACAGGTGAAGCCGTCCCACTGCTGCAGGCACACGCCCTGGTTGGCACAGGACTCTTCGGTGCAGGTGGTGCTGGGGCCTGGAAGAGGTGGGAGGAAGGAACACCCCCCACTCAGCCAAGCCCCCTCCCTCCCCGGGAAGGAAGGTGCAGAGCCAGAGGGGAGGTCCTGCTCTCAGCCCCGCCAGATGCAGAGTTGAGGGGTGGGAGCAGGCAGGTGCTCAGGGACTGCTAGGCTGGGCCTGGAACTGTGATAAAGGGGCCAGGGTGAGAGGCAATAGGAAGGGCAAGCAACCCTTTACCCCTGGCACCTCTGCCCCAGAGCTATGGGGGCACTTGGTCGGCCCAATGTACCCCTTTAGCTCAGCCCTCCTGCAGCCTGCAGAGTCACCCCTAACTCCTCCAGCCTACACTCACCGTCACAGCCCCTCTCCACCTGCCCGATGCGGTGCAGGGCGTCTGCGATCAGGTCTGGGAGGCGTCCATTAAGGTCCACCGAGGCCAGGCAGCCCTGGAAGCCATCCCGGGAGGCCACCAGCTTGGGGAGGCTGCTGAACATGTTCTTGCTCAGACCACCGATGTACAACTCCCCTGCAAAGCGAGGGGGTTTAAAACCTTGGCATCCTGGCCCCCAGCCCCCTCCTAAGACCCTAGCACCAGGTCGACAACCTCTCCCAGCCTGCAGCATCCCCTCCCAGGCTCCGTTTCCTACAGAGATCCCACAACGCCCCCCCCCACCTCTTCCTCCTTTCTTCTCCACTTTGCCATCTGTCTGCTCCCCTCCCAGAGAAGCCCAGATGCCCAAGGCAAGCTTGCTTGGGGACGGGGGAGGGAGCAGCTGGAAGAATGGGCCCCGTGCTCTCTCCCACACATCTGATTCCAGTTCCGGCCTGTAATCAGGGCCTTTCAGACACATGAGGCCTGATCCGCGCCACTCCTGCTCCCTCCTTTCTCCCGGTTCCCAGAGCTTCTTCAGGCCTCTCCCAGCCAGCTCTCCATTCCCTCCCAGGATCCCAGGTGCTCCAGCACAGCTCCCTTTCTCCAACAGCTAGGGCTGGGCCTGGGGACTCTGAGCGACTCCTGGAAGCAGTTTTCCCCAGGGACACCTGACCCCACACACCACCATCCAGCCACATCACACCCCACTCCCTGGAATTCACAGCCAGCCTGGGGCAGACCCAACCCAGAGCCTGGGGGGAGGGAGGGGCTTTGTGCCGTGGATTCTCTGTGACACGTTGCCCCCTTCTGGGAACTGGGGGGACTGGCAACCCTCTGCCGGCACCCTCCAAGCTTCTAGCTTCAACTCTTGCCTCCTGCTCACTGGCCTCTGAAGCTCCCATTTTCTCCTCTCCCAGAGCAGGGTGAATTCAAGAGGCTCTCTGAGGACCCTCCCCAAGCCCAGATAGTCTGAGTCACACTGACAGGCAGGGCTCCCCAGGCGGCTGAGGGCTGCTTGGTGGAGGAGGTCTTTCCTTCACTCCTGTTCCAAAGCCTGGGCTCCAGGTTCCTCCTTCCCTGTGTTCTCAAGCACCCATTCCGAGGGCACGCAATGACTCCTTCGAGAGTTTCCCAGAGGCCCCGAGGAACACGTGATCCCCAGGGTGACACAGCCTCCAGGGAAGCCTGGGTCCCGAAGAGCCCCACCCCCCACAAGCTCACCTTGCCAATGCCCAGCGTATTCGAGACCGAGGCAGCATGCAGGAAGCCTACCACAGCTACTCCCTCCTCCCCTTATCAACGGCCCCCTCCCACCCCACCCAGGGGAGGCACCTGGCAGGACGCTAAGCTCCCCATTCTCTTTCCAGCCCTCATCCAAGGCAGGCTTCTCCAGCTTGGAGGCCCGAGAGGCTCTCGGCAACCCAGCTCTAGAGCAAGGCCACCGAGGTCTCTGCACGCCCATCCTGTGGCCAGGCTTTCTGTGTTGAGATCAGCTTCACGGGAGAGTGGACAGAAAACGTCAGGCTAGCCCCAGCAGAGAATGGGAATAGGGTGGAAACCGCAGTAGCAGGGAAAGAGGATCCCAGGGTCAGGGGAGAGCTCGCTGAGCTCGCTGAGGCCGGCGGGGGAAGGGGGGTCCTGGGTTAGGGCCAGGCCTTCTCCACAGGTCCCGGGCCCCACCTTTGAGATCGAGGTTTCGGGCACCATTGGAGTGCTGCGTGACCGTGCGGGAGTCGATCTTGAGCGTGTGCACATTGCCCGGGTCCCTGGACACCACCACGTTGTGCCACTGGTTGTCATTGACGGGTTTGTCCGAGTTCCCCTTCATCAAGGACGGGCCGTTGCCAAGGTCAAAGACATAATGGATGTACCTGTCCCACAGCAGGGAGGAGACACGGTCAAGGGCGGGGCAACACTGGGAGGGTGTCGTAAGGAGGAGCTAAGGCCCGCAGGGGTCCCAGGTACCACGGGATGGAGGGATAGAGTGGACCCCAAGGTGGAGGGACCCAGCCCAGTGGCCCAAGGACCCTGGTGCAAAGTCCTGTCATGGGGAGAACGTGGGGATGGAGGGCCACGCAGGAGCTGGCCCCCGTGACAGGCTCAGTAGAGGGGCTGTTTGGGGGAGAGGTTTGTGGGGACAGCAGGGCCCCCCAGGACAGGACAGAGCTGCTCTAGGGTGGGGACCTCTCAGGCAAGAGAGGCCCCAGGGGCCAGGCCCTGCCTTCTGCCTGCAGGAAGGCCTGGCCTGAGCCCAGACAGTGAACAGAGAGCAGATATAACTGGGAGAATCGTGGCAAGGTCGTAACTGGGGAGTCACCAGCGTGGAAGAAGGGGGTGCTGCTTTTCCATCTTGGCCGGTGGCTGGGGACCTGAACCTTGAGCCGCCATTCGAGGGGACTGGATATCTCAGCCTGAGGCTGGGGACTGGGTCACGGTCAGCAGGGGAAGGGGACCCCTTCCTCGCCAGTGGTGCCGGGCCCAGCACCTCACCCCTTGACCAGTTCGATGACAATGAAGTCATTGCCATTGCCCGAGTTGAACAGGAGAAGCCCGTCGGGGGCCGTGGTCTTGAACTGGAAGAACAGGTGCATGGAAGCATACGCTTGGAGCGTGGCGAGCGCCAGGTAGCTGCTGCGGCTCTTGAAGGTGACCGGGTCGGCCACGATGGCCCGCAGGCCAAAGCGAGCATTGAGCTCGCAGTAGGTGATGTCGCCATCCTTGCACTGGTCCATGTAGGGCTGGCCGTTGAACACCAGCCCGCTCAGGTGCCCGATGAAGTTGGAGGGCACCACAGAGATGAAGCGCCGCTCCGTCATGATGCCCGTCTCGATGTTATGGAATTCCAGCCGCGTATGGGCTCCTGCCATCTGTCCTACTCGGGACCAGAGACAGAGATGAGGCGGGCAGACTGGGGGAGCATTTCTGGGACTGGGCCTCGGGTCCCCCAGGAGCCTTCGCTCCACACAAGGGCCTGGGGAAGGGGGTGCTGGCAGCTGGGACTTAGAGGAGCCAGGCAACTCACTGATCCAGCACTCACGGGCATCCAGAGCCGTGCCACCTGCTAGGAGTCTCCCCAACATGCCACCCCTTGGGGAGAAATTCCAGCAGTAGCTTGCCAGAATGCTGCCCCAGGCCATTGTCATGAGAAGAAGAGAGCCATCCACAGGTCGCTAGAGAGGTATCCACTCCCTGGTCTCTGAGCACTTACCCTCGACGGTGACGTTGTCCACAGACAGCTGCAAGCTCTTGCCTCGCCGCACCACCCTCACCGTGTGCCACTCGTTGTCATTGAGCTTGTGGCCCGCAAAGAGCGTCTCGGGGCCTTTACCTGCGGCACCAAGGGGGGGGTGAGCCCCGTGCACCCGCATAGGGCTTCCTGTGTCGCGCAGAGTCTCGGCCTGGCACACACAGGTGCGCACACACGGGTGCCTATGGCGCCCACTCAGCCGCACCGCACACCCACGCACACTAGGACACACGCTCCACGGAGTTTGCACGCCCAGTCCTAAATCCAGATAACGGTACTGCCACTTTGTGAGACTCCCAAGGGCGTCACTGGAATAGAGTCTGATAAGAAAAGCACCTCTAGACCAGCGCCCCAAGGCCCTGCATGCAGACACTCACACCTACAACCAACATTTTCTTCCCAAATCTTCTAAGGAACTCTAGTGTCAAGGTGCGTACCCAGCAGTGACTTTCCCAGCCTATAGGCATAGACCTATAATTTTCAAGAAATACAGAGCATTACCATGCCCCGACGTGAGTCTGTACCCACAGCTCCGTTGCGGGCAGTGAAGCCTTCGCACGGACCCACCGCTCCCCCATCGACAGAGGCATCCTGTGGGGCCCTCCTGTATGCAAATGGTAAACTCCACACACCCGGACGTACGACCACACAGGCAGCCAACATGGCCAGAGAGGGGAACCTTTCTTAGGAATCATGACCATTTATTCAAGACCGGGATTATCTGATCCCAAGTCTAAGACAAAACGTATTTTTCTGTAGAATGAGGCTACACCGTGCGGCACGCCCAGATTGCCACCGGGCCCCCAGGTGCTCGGGCCAGCGGGGACTAGGTTCACCACGTATGCGCACGCAGGGACCAAACACACACACAAACACACACAGACATGCTGAGCACACGCGGCCCCTCTGCCCGTGTCTGCCGCGCTCCTGTGTTCTCTTATTACGACATCTAGGGCACACCACGCAAAAACACTCAGAACATTGAGCTCAGCACACTGGGATGCTCAGAAATGTCCACACCTGCTCTCCACCTCACCCCAGCTGAGAGCCTCCCTGTCCCCTCTGAGTTCACCCCAAACTTGGCAGAAACTGGGCCCCCACCCACCACTGGAGCTGTGGAGGACTGAACTTTGAAGCCCGGACCCTGCTCCCCGCCCTCTTCTTCTTTCTTGTGTGCCTCGCCCTCCCCCTTGTGGCCACGACTGGAGATGCAGTGGAATGTCCGGGCCCTTCTCTGGCTTCTGGCCAGAGGGTGGTGGGCCCTCCTACCATCTTCCTGCAGGGGCCACCAAGTCTTTGACCCACCCTCCTGAGAACTTGAGATGACAAGGTGTCCTGGCTTTCCTTTTCTCAGACCTAGGGAGCATGCTGACCCAGGGCCCTCCGCCAACTCTTTCTGGTTCAGCGTCATTGGGCCCGTTCTGCCTCCACAGCCACCCCACCCCCCAACCCTCATGCCTGCTCCCCTCCCCACGCCCACTGCCCAGCCCCCACAGGAGCTAGTGAGGAAGGCTCTCCTCCCCCCTCCATCCCTCCCCAGATCCCAGCGTCCAGCATCCCAGGCCCCTGGGAGCTCTGCAGAAGAAGAGGGAAGCCACTTACTAGGTGCGCAGCCGACGCGCAGGCAGTCTGGGGGGGCCATGGGGCGGGCAGAGGGGGAGGGGAGACAAAAAGGCAGAACAAGTTTTTTGTTTTTTTTTTTTTTACATCCTTCACAGGCAGGGGTGTCTGCGGGTGGGGGTTCCCCCGGGACCACTTTCCGGGGACCACGCGTGCCCAGGTGCCCTTTCCCCTTCCTCAGTTGGACCCCTGTCCCTCCTGCCCCCAAGAGGGCTCCAATCCTCCCTGAGCAGAGAGGCAAGGCAGTTAGGTGATGGGAAGAGGGCTTGCGTCTCCCTTGGAGGGGCCCAGGCCTCTCGCGTCTGAGGGAGATGGGCACCTTGGAAATCCCAGTCGTACAGGGGATCAGAGTGGGGCTGTGGGCTTGACCAACCCCCCCATCTCCACATCTCTGGGAGGGAGATGGGTGGGGAGGGTCAGAATCCCAGCATCCCCTGCTCTGGGACGACTCCCTGCTCAGAGCCCAAGTGGTGAGCCCCCTGGGCTCTGAGCTAAACGGAGGGGTCTGCCCCAGGGCTCCCTTCCCGTGGCCATCCACCTCCCAAAGTCCCAGGGGGCCAGCACCACCCTTCCAGGAACCTTCCTTCTACCCTTCCTAACACAGGATGCCAGGATACCACTGAAGACTGAAGAGACCTTTCACCCTGGAGAGGAACTAGCATCGATCTGTTCTCCTAGGGAAGGGCCGGGTCCTCACAGATGGGGACACCAAAGGGCCCAAAGTATGATTTCAGAGGACACACGGCAAGTCAGGGACAGGCAGCCACCATAGGCTAAGTCTCCTGCTCCTGCCGGAGCCCCAGCATTGCCATCCTGTGACTCCAGGGGCAACAGGCCCCCACGTGGCTAGAAAGCACTCTCTCTATACAGAACTGCAGCCCAGGACTCCAGGGTCTTAGGCCAAGCCCTCCCCCCACTCCCCACCTCCAATGGGACACATTATCCACAACGTGTTAGCCCACCAGCCTTTTAGGGGGAAGGGTCCTATAGAGTTGGGACTTAGGTCCCTTTGGACGCCTGCACCGTGCCATCAGACCCAGACAGCCTAGGGCTGCGAGAAGGTCCTACACCCTGAGGCAGAGGAGCTGGGCCCTAATCTCATTCTGTGGCTGTGGGCAAATCTCTTTTCTCTTGGCCTCAGCTTTCCTCCCTGTGAACAAGAAAGAGGGGTTCAGCGAGCGGGCTTTTGTCTTTCAGCAAAGGGGTAGTTTCCAGCAATATCCTGGCGACCTATGGCTCCTCCCAAGGCAGGCTCTGCCCACACCCCTACACCCAGGAGACAAAGGCAGGGGGGCCTCTGGCATCCCTTGGGCCCCTGAAGGTTCCTGCAGTGGAGGTGACCAGATTCCCCTGTAGCTTTGGGGGCTTGGGCCGCTCGGGCAGTACGGCTGAGCTCCACACGCGTTGTCAACCGCCGCAGAAGAGTGGGAAGGAGCAGCCGGGACCCTGAGCCACAGCCTGGCACCAAGGGAGGGAAGAGGAAGCAGACAGAGGCCAAGGAGCAGATTCAGGGGGAAGTTAGAGCCCAGTAGAGGAAGGAGGTAGGGAGGGTTCGAAAGAAAAGAGGAAGGGGGAGCTGAGGGAAGGAGAAGCTAGACAGGGGGAGGGGGAGAATAGCAGGGTGAGGGCAGGAGGGTGCCAGGCCTGGAGTCAGGTCACGGGGGCTCTCTTTGGGCCAGCAGAATCTTCACCAATGAAGGGTCCAAAAAAGAAAAAAGGGGCTGGACGGGCAGGCAGATTCCCTGTTGGGAAAAGTTCAGTTCTTCCCGTCCCCAGCAGGGGAGCGCCAGGAGTGGGGGACCGTCTGTCCAGAGAAGGGGTGTCAGCTCCAGGCCCACCCCTGCAAGGAGCCCGCCCTCAGAAGCCCCACACCATGAAGACGGGCACTGCGGGAAAGAGCCAGCACCATCCCAGAGGCGAGGAGAAAGTGGGGTGAGCGGCAGCACCAGCCCTCCGAGCACACACCCGCCAGGAGCCCAGCTGGGGCAGCATTAGCTCGTGACCTGCGCCTCAGGTCCCGGGAAGGAACAGAAGTGACAGGTCTGCGCAGACCCGCCAAGGTCCTGGTTGAACACAGAGACCAGAACGAGGGGATGAGGGTGTGAGGGAACAGGTGGGAAAGGTCATCTGCCTGTTCAGGAAACCAGGGTAAGAACCCTGGCTTCCATCCCACACCCCACGTGATTCCCTGCCCCACCCAGACCCCACAGAGGGCACAGACTGTCGATGGTGGGTCCAAGGCTCCCATGCAAGGAGCCCCAGGAGCCACGGGCCAGAAGGTCATCTCAGAAGTGACGCGGAAGAGCAGTTGTTCAGAGCAATCTCCGGTAGTGGGAGGAGCGTGAGAACCACTGACAGCCTGCCCCTCCCCCATGGGAATGAAGCACCCCGTGTATGCAATCTGGCTTAGGACAAGGACAAGTGAGGCTTACTCCATATGGCCTGGGAGGGCAGAACTAGGTCCACAAGTGGGAACCGCAGTAGGGGTGGTTGACAAGAAGGAAGAAGGACCCAATGATTAGAGTGGCCATCAGAGGTGGGGAGCTTCTGACAGGGGCGTATGGGCAGAGGCAGAGGGGGGCAGGGCAGGGGCGGGGCTTGCCGGCTGTTGGAGATAACTTCTAAGGGTATCTCCAGCCTGGAGATTCTCTAATTACAATACGCCCTCCTTGTCAGGCTCGTGGACAGCTGGGTCTACAGGGGCATGCCTGGTGGAGGGCAACAAGGGACAGGCCAGGCTGGGCAATGGCCCAAGAGGCCATACCAAGGGCAAGAGGATCCAGGAACACAGGGCACAGCAGAAGAGAGTGAAGAATCCAGGCGACTCTAGCGTTCTCTGGGAACAGAAATCAACCACCCCTGCTCACTGCCTGCCGGCCAAGGGACGGGACAGGAGGCACAGTCTAGTGTGTCTAGATTCCTCTGCCCGGAAGGGAGCAGCAGCTCCCGGTTGGCCCCTTCTGACCCAGCAAACTCCTGAAGCTGGCACAGAGGGCCTCCTCCCTGTCCCACCAAGTGACCACGGGCACCCTCACTTTCCTCTTTAGGACCCAGCACCAAGCCTGCGTCATCCCACCGAGCATCTGACAGGTCGCACAGCTGCCCCCCTCTATCCGCCTTCCTTCCCTACAGGATGAGACCTTGAGGCCAGAGACCAAGCCTTGTCCGGCTTCTCTCTGGTGCCCAGCAGTCAGTCCAGCCCAGGACCAGAGCCTTCGTGGTGTTCCCTGCCTGGGAGGTCCCACAGGCCCTGGGGAAGCAGGAGCTAGACGGGGTCATGCAATGCGGAAGCAAGCCCCCAGGCCTGACTCGAGGCCTAGGTTCCTATCCCAGTAAGATTTTCCTTCCAGAAGGCTGGGTGAGTCTCTACATGTACCTCCTGCCGTGTATGACGCCTTCACTCCTGTTAGTCCATTAGAGCCTCAAAACCGCCACGGAAGGTAAACAGAGCGAGGATCCTTAACTTCTTTTTACAGATAACCCGGAGCCCCAGCAGAGGGGACTTAGCCAGCTGTCAGAGACAGGGTCTGAAACCCAGATCTCCTGGCCCCAGGCCCAGTGCTCTGCCCATCAGAGCCTAGGGCTGAATGGTTGGGGGAGGATCACGCAGCAGCCACACGATTCCCCGTACATGTGTCCGTCAGTATTATGGACAGGTGCGTCTGCACGAAGCATTTGGCCACAGCTCGTCATGAGCCATATTAGAGATGGCATCTCTGCATGGGGCCCAGGACAGCCCAGGTGAGAGGTGGAAGGCCTGTCTCGCCAGCTGGCATCCTGAGGGTCACTTTGTTCTCTGCCTTCTAAGTACTGATGAGGCACAGACAGAAAAAAGCATGTCAATGGGAAGAAGAGGGCAGACCCTAAGGAAGAAGGGTCCCGAGGACTTCCCAGAGAGTATTTTCCCGGCTGAGAACACCGCCTTCTGTCTAATCTAAAGCTTCCTCCCCAAGCACCTAAGTTGTCCTAAGACAGCCCAGGTCAGGAAGAAGCATCTGCCTTCCCTGCAGAGAGGCTAGAGATGTTCCCTACTGCATCACTAGCCAGCACACAGAGCCATGAGCTACTGTGCAGAGAAAACACACCTCCCACAGCAAAGGAGTATGTCACGCTGGGTCTAGGTACACAGACCAGGAAGCACGGGGCCACTCATGGGGTCCTGGGCTGGTGTCTTCCTCCTATGACCATTTCAGAAGGGCCAGGGCTGGAGTACAGACCATGGGACATTGGCCAAAGGGTGTCTCCTTTCCTACTTCCCCCCCTACAGCTCTGACACCCAGCACCTACTCCGTGGGTTATGCTGATGGTCTGAAGCAGAGCTTCATGGAGGCCTTACGTTCCCCAACTCTGAGGCCCTGGCCACCTACACACCTCCCTGCCTCCAGCCCCCGCCCCTCTGCCCGGCAAATCCTCATCCTGGGAGGACAAAGACCAAGTGGCCAAAAGGGGAAAGGCAGAGACATAGTATAAATTTATTAATGAGGTAATGGGCCCCCAAAAGGCCTCAGTCTGTCCCATAAATGGCCTAGCGACCAAAGTTCGGGTGAAACTCCAGATTGAGATTTAAAAGCTCAAAGCTCTGTGTTCTCTCCAGTTGAGGACCCCAATTTGCTCAGAAGAATCCTGCTTCTCTTCCTGCCCAGGACGTGACAAGTGACCCTCGTGGCCTGAATCTTGGGTGCTATACTTGTATCACTTAGCGAGGCTAGTGTTCAGTGGACAGTCGTGAGCCCAGCCTGGATGGCTCGGGACCCCCAGCTTCCAGTGTTCCCCTGACTGAAAGCCCCACTGAGGCAGTACCCTCGTCTTTGCTACTGTTGTAGTCTGGGGGCAGAGGACACTGGCCTTTGCCATGTGTCCCATAAATACAGGCTGAATGAGTACACCTGTTGTCTTTTTTCTGCCCCGACAGACCTGATGGTCGTGCCCGCACAGACACTCGGGGGGACGGCCCGATGCGGTGGGGCCTCAGCCCGCTCTGGGCAGAAACAGAGACGGCGAGGGTCTCTGATGCCCTCCACCCCCCAGTCCGTTAGAGGCCATGGGAAGACACTGTACTTTAGAGAAAATGGCCTGGGTTTGAGGCTGGGCTCCTTCCCCAACAAATGCTGGCTTTGTGATGTCAGATGAGTCAGTATGTGAATTTCATAGTCTATGAAACAGGCAAAGCACAGCCCAGCAGGTGATCTTGTGGCTTCACCAGACAGGTCTGGGACTCAAACATGGAAGCAGGCAAGGGAATACGTGTCCCAAGGCGCTCAGTGTCACGTGCGCACCTATGGGCACAGACAGAGCGGATGAGAGCGCCTGTGTACAGGCTCAGGTCCTCCTCACCTCCGGATGAGCTGCGCTCAGCTCAGGCTTAGCCCCGGAAGGCATCTGCGAGTCCTTCCCAAATGAATGAACCAGTGAAAGAATAAACCCAAGATGAGCTGTGTTGTCCCAGGCAGATGCAGGACAGATGCCATGAAACCCAAATGAGCGTCCCAGGAGCACGGCTATGACACCGAGACACACCAGGTGAATGGCACGGCCATCCTGGGGGTACCCCACACCCAGTGCTGCCAAACACGGAGCACCCCTACACTGAGCATGCTTGCTGGGGGCGAAGCTCTTGGGGGCGTGGGCCTCAGGTGGGCACCTCCCCATTTCCCACTCTCGGTGGCACCATCACCAGCTTCTCCAGACAGAGGGGGTAGTCAGAGGCAGGGACAGGGAAAAGACCAGAACACAGGGCAGGGTGGTTACCGAGGTTGACCGTGAGCTTCATCTGGCCCCCATCCAGCTCGAGGCGCAGGGTGTCGGCGGACTCCCTGGAGGTGGTGGCCATCATTAGCCCATAGGCCCGCTGGGACATGAAGCGCAGAGACACATCCTCCGCCTCCGTGTGCATGGCATTCGGCAGCATGATCTTCATGTACATGGAGCCATCGTAGCTCAGGACCGTGGCCTCTGCCCGACCAGTGGGGGAAGAGGGAATCGGGGTACGGGTGAAAGCCAGTGGAGGGAGAGAGAAGACCAAGAGGATCGTTACAAGGATGACAAACCCACCGCTGCCTACAGGGGGGCACCCTGAGGAGGAAGGGGCTCACGGATGGGCAGCGGGGATGCCTCACCTCTCTCACAGACCCGCCCCAGAAAGCCGGTCCCGATGCAGTCACAGACGAAGCGGTTCCAGCCCTCTCGACAGATGCCCCCATTACGACAAGGGGCAGATGCACACTGCTTCAGAGTCTCCCGGGAACAGAAGGGGGCAATGCCCACCGCCCCCTGAGCCTCGGCCAGGCCCCGGAGGTCTCGGCTGCGCCCGTCTATGAAGAGGTCCCGCACACAGCCCACGTAGCCAGCCCGCAGCGCCGCCGTCCACACCTCGGGGGGCAGAGGCAGGTCTACCCGCCCCCCCTCGGGGAGACCGCCCAGGTACAGCTCGCTCTCCAGGTCCAGAATCTCACTCTCCCCGGTGGCCAAGAACGGTGTGCTGCGGCTATTCACGGAGATGGAGCCTAGGATTCAAGGGAGAGCGGGCCTCGGTGACGAAGGCAGGATCGAGAGTCAACAATGGGTCACAAAGGGACCCCTGAGCTCCCACCCCACGCCCTACAGCAGCCCTCAGCCAAGGCTCCGCCTTATTGCTGCTGTGGATAGTACTTGGCAAAGATGTCAAGTTCAGGAACTCAGGTGAGCCAGCCCCAGCCCACTGCACCCAGGTGAGTCCTCGGGGCCCGCACGGGAGGTGGACATGTCCCAAACACCTGGATCATCCCCCTGGCCAGTGCCTTAGACCAGAAACCAGAGGCAGAGAACCCCAACGAGGCTGGAAGCTTTGACTCCAAAGTGTTTTCTTCCTACTAACATTTATTGAATTTGTATGTGAGGCACTCAGCACTTCCCTTATGTCAGAGTCTCAAGGTAACCTAGGAAAGGAGCCCTTTACAATCCCATTCTGAAGAGGCAGGTGAGGCTTAGGGAGATGGGGAAACCTGCCCAAAGCACCAGAGAGGGTAAGGAGCAGAGGCAGACTGCCATCCAGAGCCCGCAGGGCCCAACTCTCTGCCTGGTGGACGAGATGGGCAGGCAGATCCGTCTCCTGGGCCTGACACTGGATGGCAGCCAGGGGAGGGGCAGCAGGGCACAGAGCTCCTGTGTTGTACGACTTCTTTGGAAAGAAAGGCTGATTATCTTAGAAAAAATATTTGGGATCAAGGGGGAGCTCCCAAACCCTCCCTGAGATCTTTAAGAAGCAGAAGCCTATAAATTAAAAACTATTCTATTTATATATTTTTTCTTCCTCAAGAAGAATTGTTTCTTTTTTTTTTAGATTTTATTTATTTATTTATTTGACAGACAGAAACAGCCAGAGAGGGGACACAAACAGGGGGACTGAGAGTGGAAGAAGCAGGCTTCCCACTGAGCAGGGAGCCTGATGCGGGGCTCGATCCCAGGACTGTGGGAACATGACCTGAGCCGAAGGCAGATGCTTAATGACTGAGCCACCCAGGCACCCCTCAAGAATAATTCTTTAAAAAAAGAAGTCTGGGTGTCTGGGAGGTCAGTTGGCTCAAGTTGTGACCCAAGAGTCCTGGGATCGAGCCCTGCATCAGGCTGTCTACTCTGCGGGGAGTCTGCTTTTCCCTCTCCCTCTGCCTCTTCCCCTCCCTCCTACCTACCTCCACAACCCATCCACTTGTGTGCTCATTTTCTCTCTCTCTCTCATAAATATATAATAATATAATATAATATAATATAATATAATATAATATAATATAATATAATATAATATAATCTGTCTCTCTGACTGGGCAGAGATCTTGGACAGGGTAAGGGGTGCAGCAGGAGATTAAAGCATGAGTACGGGGTGTCAAATTCAGGAAGCAAAATTAGGGCTTCCTATATGGATGGGACTCCTAATCTGCAACACGTACTCTTCTGCTCAAAACTTTACTGAACCAGGGGCGCCTGGGTGGCTCAGTCATTAAGTGTCTGCCTTTGGCTCAGGTCCTGATCTTAGCACCCCAGGCAGGGAAGCCTGCTTCTCCCTCCCCCACCCCCACCCCACTTGTGTTCCATTTTTGTCTCTCTCTGTCAAATAAAGATACTATCTTAAAAAGATTTTATCTTTAAAAAAAAAAAAAAAAAACCAAGGGGCACCTGTGTGGCTCAGTCAGTTAAGCAGCTGCCTTCGGCTCGAGTCATGATCCCAAGGTCTTGGGATTGAGCCCCACACCGGGCTCCCTACTCAGTGGAGAGCCTGCTTCTCCTGCTCCCTCTGCCTGCCACTCTGCCTACTTATGCTCTCCCTCTATCTCTGTCAAATAAATAAATAAAATCTTAAAAAAAAAAAAACCTTTACTTAACCAGAGAAGTGACTCCCCTGTTTTTACAGGCTTTTTAATAACGTGGCCCTAGCTTGTCTCCCCTGACAAGGTGACAGACACTCCAGGGTCTCGTTGCTAAACCCACTCCCCAGCAGGGCCCAGATATGGCCTTCTGACCACCCACAGCTCTGTCGGTAGCAGATTCCCCAGGTACCTGCTCTACCACCTGCTGTGGGGTCTCCTGGCCATGGGCGCTGCCCAGCTGGATGCTCAGTAAATGAACCAAATGTGGAAGAAGGAAGAGGGAGGGAAAGGAAGAACTGCGAAAAGAATGTGTAATGGAGAGTCAGCAAAGAGGAATTAAAGTGAGTACAGGCCTTGCTCCAAGATGCTTACTTCAAAACATGGAAATGGAACGACCTAAGTGTCCATCGACAGGTGAAAGGACACCCAAAAGGTGGTGGGATTTACATACAATGGAATATTATTCCATTGAGTTAGTGTTTCATGGGGACAGAGTTTCAGTTTGGGAAGATGAAAATGTTCCGGAGGTGGATGGTGGTGATGATTGTACAACAGTGTGAAGTTCCTTAATGCCACCGAACTGTGCACTTAAAAAAAAAAAAGTCTCAAATGGTAACATCCTGTGTAATTTAGCACAATTTTAAAAAAAAGACATGGAAAAGGTCAAGAAGAGCTTTGTTGGGATGGCTGCCCCAAGTCTGGGCTTAGGTGCACAAATGGACATGGGACATCAGAAATGGCAGAGCTGGTCAAACAGTGATCCAAGGACCATCAGACCTGGCTCTAGACATCTGTGGGAGGCTAAGGAGACTACCTCATGAAAGGAGAGAGGAGCGGAAGGCCCTGGGGTTCTCTGCAAGGTCTGGGCAGACTTCCAATCTAGAGAGTCACTAGTCACCTATGGGAAACCCTGAGAGGCAGCAAGAGTTCTGTGAAGAGCCCCCACCCCCAGTGCCATCATGAGATAAAACCAGGGGATGAACCCATGTACTAGGGAAGGTGACATCTCTGAGAAAGAGAAGGGAAGGAACAGACAGCCATGAGAGGCTGATATTTCTGGGAGCCATAGTGCCTCCTTCCTCCCTGTGTGTGGGGGGAAAAGCCCCCTCCACCCAGCCTCAAAGGCCTGATGCAGTGACAGCTGGGAGAGCACAATTTAGCTGATGTGGGTACGTGCTTACGTTGGATAATGTGTCAATTCTCCTTTACATCAACTCATTCTCTCATGATCAACAATATGGAGAAGAGCAAAGAGAGAACGGGGGAGAAAGCAAGAGGATGGGAAAAGAAGACCAAAAAAGAAGAGTAGAGGAAAGGGTGGTTGGAAGCAACAGAAGTTTCAGGAAACAGCACCTGCCTGGCCCGATCACCCTCTGCCCTGCTGCTTTATTGTGCTAGAAACCTCAGCAGGCGGGAGTGCTGGGTGTTCCTTTGCACTCCCCCCACACCCCGCACCAGAACATGAGCTCCATGACAGTGAAGACTGTTTCATCCACCACCATTTTCAAATCCCCAGCACCTTGGACAGCTCCTGGCACGCAGGAGGGACTCCCTAAGTACTTGCTGAGTGAGTTAATAAAAGAAAGTTACATGGACCTAGACAGAAGGGAAGCATGGATGGGAAGATTTTTGTTTGTTTGTTTAAAGGAGGATAGGATATCTAGTTTGTGTTAGGCACAGTGCTAACGCTTTTACAGATATTCTTTTATTTTCTCCTCTTAAGGACCCTAGTGCAATGGCTCCTTTTATGGATAATGAAACTGGGTCTTCAAGGGGCTGAGTAAGGGCCTAAAGTCACACACACAGTAAGTGGAGAGCTGAGGTATGAACCCTGCTCTGCTCACTCCCAACAGTACGCTCTTCCCGCTCTTCATGGACCAGCGCAAAGGGCCTGATCCGATAGGGGGAGAGGAAGGACAGCAGTGGGAGGGTCCTGGAAAGGATGGGGAAGGAGCCAGGAGAGTGGGAAGGGCCTGGAAAGGATGGGGAAGGAGCCAGGAAGAGAGAGGGAGGGGCCTCGAAAGGATGGGGGATTGGCCCAGGAGGAGAGTGAGAGGGGCCTGGAAAGCATGGGGGAGGGGCCAAGAGGAGAGCGGGAAGGGACTGGAAAGGATGGGGCGTGGCCAGGAGGGGAGTGGAGGGGCCTAAAAGGGATCGGGGATTGGCAGGAAGAATGGGACCGGCCTGCAAAGGAAGTCAGACAGAGGGAGGGCGGAAGGGGTCCCCCAGCCCCCAGGCCTCCTGACCTTTGCGCCCATCCCTTTGGAAGTCCACGTGGCACCACTCGCCATCATTGACCTTGCGGCTAGACGCCCGCAGCTTGATGCCCCCAGAGCCCATGTCCAGCAGGAGGTAGAGGTAGCCGTCCAACAGCTCCATGGCGAAGTAGTCAGCCCGCTGAGCAGAGCTGTGGCTGCCGGCCCCGGCCCCGGCCCGCCGGCCCTGGCTGAAGAGTAGCAGCCCGTTGGGCTCAGTGGTGCGGAAGTCTAAGGAGATGGAGCCAGTGCGTTTGGCACTCCAGCGGGGCAGTGCCACGAAAGCCTCGGGACTCTCAAAGGTCACGGGGTCGAGGGCAGCCACGTCTTCACAGCGGAATGACAGGTCCCCCTGCAGCTTCATCTTGGGGTCCCCTTCCTTTGCCAGGCGGGATAACTCCAGCTTGAAGTCATTATTCTTATAGACAACCTGCAGGGAGGGGTGGGGTCAGGGATGAGGAAGCAAAAGCCCCTCAGGACTGGCCAGTCCTGCCCAGCAGCAGCAGCCTCCATGGGACCCTGCCGTGGAGGGAGGGCGTGCTCTGTGCCACCGGATCCCTGGCTTGGACCTCTGTTCTAGAACTTCATATACAGGGGCCCTGACCGAGCGCCTTGCTTGCCCCACTTATGGTCTGTGCTCGGTCCTCGGGCCCAGCCCGCCAGGGCAGCTCTCAGTACCTGCTGAAACGGGATTCCTAATAATGACGAGGCAATCACGGCTCACGTCTAGCGGACATTTTCCAATTGACAACGTATTTTTATTTACACTCTCATCTGCACCTCACAACCACCTTGAGAAGTAGGCACTAACTACTCATTTTCCAGATGAGGAAACTAAGACCTAGACAGGCCACCGGACTTGGCCAAGGTCACAGAGCTAGTGGGTAGAAGAGCCAAGACTAAACAAGTCTTTAGTCTTCACATCCAACATCCTTTCCTCTGCACCACTGCTGCCCTCGAGAGTCCTTTGAGAGGACATGGGACTTCAGAGGCTTGAGGAAATGAGAGAGGAGAAGCTTCAATGGGGCTTAGGTTTTGATGAGGGGAGTCTCCCCCCACCTTGGAAGGAACAAAAGAAGCAGGCACCTGGCCAGCTCAGACTAAATCACACTGAAGACAGGAACCAAAGGATTTCCTGGCTGACCCCAGACCCTTCCAAGCCCTACTCACGTCCTTGAGGCAGCCCATGAAGTTGTTGCTGACAGGTGAGCCCGGCAGGTCAGCCGTGTTGGGACTGCCCCCGATGTAGAAGAAGTCATCTGAGCCCAGCATGGTGTAATCCTCCTGTGTGTAGCCTGTGGTGGTCAGGATCCCGTCCACCGAGATGGTCACCTGCCCAGCCCAAGGAGGGAGGGGGAGAGACAAGGAGACAACCGGCATCAACTCCCTGGGAAAAGCCACGGGCTGGGCAAGGGAGGGGCCAGGGGGCTGCGGGGGAGGGGGACCCTCCATTTTTATGTCTGCTTGTCTTGGAAGAGGAACAGTGCGGGGAGAGAGGGAAGGCAGGAAAGGAGGTAGCACAAGATTTGATGGTTTCAGGCGGGGCTAAGGCCGGCCCCACAGCTCCCAACTCAGCAGGCAGAGGCCTGAAGGGTACTCGGAGCGCTCACCATGGAGAACAGTAAGAAGCAGCACCTAGAAATGGCTTCAAACAGGAGTAGGGACCTCAGGACAAGGCCCCATTATGGGGCGGGAAGCAAATAGCATCCTCGCTTCCCTCCCCTTGAGATGTTCTCTGGAGCCTCAGGTGATCTGAGAACATTTTTCATAAAGGAGGTAGAGAACACCAGTTCCCCTTGGCTTTGCCTCACCTGCAGCTATCCCTTCGGGGCACTGAGGAGTCCTCTCAGTCTTAGCCCATCAAGGAACTGGCAGAGAACAAGGGCAAGCAGAACAGAGCTCAGATATTACTGGGCAGAGCTGGAACTTCCTGGGGGATGCATAACACCCTCGGGGCTGATTCCCACCACGAGCATCGTAATATCAAGGGCTCCCACTGGTCCATGCCTTCTTCCTGAGTCTGTCTCTTTATTCCCCAGTCCCTCTAGATGCCAGTGGCTCTCTTGTCTCCCAAGGAGAGGGTAGTCCTTGACTTATTCATCAGCCTGCTCTCTTCTCTTCATTGTCTTCCCTACTAACATCACCATCATTACTCAGGGCCAGGTTGGGGAACAGGGGGACAGAGCTAACTCATGATACCTTAACCCTGAGCTGAAAAGTCAGCTAATAAAGCAACGTGGAAAAGGAGGGGGGAGTACCCAATGTCCTAGGGAGAGGACAGGGGCTTAGCAGTGGCCTGGGGAAGGCAGAAGGGACCTTGGGGAGGAGTGAGAGATGCAGAGGGCTGTCTGTCTACCCCTCCGCAAATGCCCACTTGGCCCCTGAAAAGTTTAGCCATAGGAGCAGCCTACAAGGGCTCCAGAAACCCAGCAAGACACTGGGGAAGAACCAAGGGCTTCAGGACCATGAGCGCCCCACTGGAGGAAAGCTGTGGCTCCCACCAGAGCCATCAGGAAGCTGGCTCACAGTGCACCCAACACTGTGCTTCTGCAGATCACAGCTCACCCCCACTTCCCGGTCCCCAAACATACTTCAGGACCATCTTTTTAGGCACAGTCTGGAGATTTGGGTCTTCCAGTCACATCCGGTGTCCCCACCCGTAGGGACCCATTCAAACATGCCACCAGCCATTTTCCCAAGACTGGTCTCCAGGGTTCCATTGTCATGGGGGTGGGAGGAGGATGTTAGGAACTCCTAAAGAACATGGGCAGAATGGGGCAAAAGGAGCTTCCCCACAGGGCCCTCGAGTCCCCCTCATTCTCGGTGAGTGGGGCCACAGCTGAGCAGAGTGAGGGCTAAAGGGGCCCCTTCCTGGGAACCATCAAACCTTGTGCTGGGGAGACCAGGTTCAAGGACAGAAGGTCTTCATGGGACGGGGCAGTTTGAAAGTTTTTGAGTCTTGTTTTGAGGGGAGGGCTCGTCATTACTGTTCATTTCTTCTTCCCTCCCCGCACCTGAGGCTGGGAAGTAGGGATAGGGGTGGAAAAGGGAAGGGTCAAAGTATTAGTCACAAAAACATGCAGACAAGATTAGGATGGGTAAAGGGGGGCTGGGGAAAGGGAAGAAGGCAACTGGGGTGAAGGGTGGGATAAGACAGGGAGGGGTGGTAGGTGAAGGGGTCTCCCTAGGGCAAATTCAGCTCTGTCCCACCCGGCACCTCCGCTCCTGATCCACAATGAGATCAGGAAGTGGGCCACTAATTAGTTCCTGAGCCTGTGTCTGGCCACCCCAGCTAGACGGTCAGCTCCTGAAGGGCAGGTACCTGGCCTGACCTGTCCCTATAACCGCATTAATCCCATCACAACCCAGGGGACACATCATGGTCATTAAAGGTGAACATCAAGTTACCTCGTGACCCAGAGAAATACTGAGCTCTCACTGCCTATATCCCATCTATAAGCCCAATACTTCAGAGGCCTTGAGTGGACAGAGCTTCCAACCCCCAAGCCTGCTCTCATCAGGTGCCCTTGCTTCTGAGCAGGTGGAGGGCCCCACTGGCCCCCAAGGTCCTCAGGAAGAGGCTTCCTGGCCTCCTCAGCCTTCCAGCCCCTCTGAGCCACTCAGCTACATCCTCCCTCCCCAGCCCCAGCAGCCAGGGCACCAGCTACGGCTGTTTTCCTCATCTTACGGTCTGTCTTTGACCCAGTCAGTGCAGGGAGCTCACCTGCTTTTGCCATTCTGGAGTTAGAAGGGCCTGCCCTGTGGGGAGCACCCTCCCCGATTCCCCTTCAGACTGGGCATGAGTCTGACCTTGCCCTTTAAGGCTTTATGCAAATCACTGCCATGCGTTGCCCCGCTTGGAAAAGGGCTAACTTAATCACCCTCCTACCTGTCCCCCAAATTCACAGCTATTTTTTAGAGCAGCCCAGGCCCAGGGGCTGAGGGAGAGGGGAGCGGGAGACAGGGTGACATACAGAGGTGCACAGAGGAAGAGGGGGTCAGCCTGGGGGTGGAGGAAGTAGAGGGAAAAGGGGGAGATGGGCACTGGGTGGAAAGGAAGCCAAGAGTAGGGGGAATGGAGGACAGTCTCTGGGGAAGGCAAGGAGGGAGATGACGGAGATTAGTAAAACCCGACTGTTCCCTCAGACAAATCAAAGTCCAGACACAAAAATGGCGGGTTCGTTAGTAAAAGCAGGAAACAGGGGATATTTCCCCCGTCCCCCTCCACCCTAGGGGTTCATGAGGCCCCTGCCCCCCAACCCCCCCTCCCCGCGCAGCTTCTGGAAGGGGGGGGCCGGCGGGGGAGGAGGGCGGGGGGGGGCGTGCGACAGAACAGCCTCTGCAGCTGGGACACATGCGGGTTAGAGGGTTGGGAGCCAGGCCCAGAGGAGAGGAGAGAGAGGCAGCCGCAGGTGAGAGGGCATGCGGGGCCAGGGCAGATGGGGAAGAGCAGAGATGGATGCAAGGGAGCTGTAGGTACAGAAAGGAGAAGCTTCCTTCCAACGGAGGAGGAGAGAGGAGCCACGGCTAGGACAGAGATATTTATGGGTTGAGAAAGAAAGAGAAGGGACACAAGGCTCAGATCTCCCTCACCAGAGGGTGACTCAGACGCTCATTGCCACTACCCATTCACTACTGGTCACTGACCCAGGCACACCAGCTCACACACCACAGCCTGCTGAAGGCAGGGGGAGGAAGCCCGGAGTGGCTCACCTCCAAGCACCCTCCTCTCGGTCATCAGCACCACGGCTAGCACCCGAGACAGAACAGGCACTCCATCCCAACCCACACCAACCCTTCAACCAGACAGGCAGGGCCCGGAATGAGGACTGCGGAGGCCAACGGGAATGAGCCTCGGTTCTGCTCTAGGTCAGCTACGTGCGGCCAGGGAAGAAGGGGTGAATCACTGAAGATCTGGGAGCCCAGCCTCCCTCCACACCCAGGAACACGGAGGGTAGCTGGAGGTGGCTGCAGGAGGAGGCAGCCCCTGACCTGGGCGGCATCTCAGCCCTCCCTGCTGGGCCCGCCTCTCTTCCGCTCTGCGCTCTGCCTGTCTGCTCTTAGGCAGGCTAGTGCAATATGAAACCAGGTCCTGGCCACAACCGTCCCCACAGGCGCCCTCCATGCCTGTCCTGACCCAGGAAGAAAGGCTGAGGAAGAGGGAGAGCCCCTCTGACATCTGGAGTATTCCCAGCTGACTGCTCAGATCACAGGGTCACTGACCTCCTTGGGAGGGGGTCTATTCAGGGGAGAATAGGATGGAGGGCTGGTGTTTTTGACTTGTGGATGGGCTAGATCGGTTTCCAAAGACACTGTATGCAAAATTGTCTCATTTGTCCATTACTATCATCAAATTCTCAAAGCGATCTAGAAACCAAAGGCAGCTAAGAACAACTAGTTTAGGAAGATGGCTCGGGCCTCCCCTTAGGACTAAGTGGGGTAGGAGTAGGGCATGAAGACAGGATGGCTGAGGGAGGCTGGCTTCCCGCTCAAGATCAGCCACCTGTTTAGGGTGGGGCACCTGGGTGGCTCAGTCGTTAAGCATCTGCCTTCGGCTCAGGTCATGATCCCAAGGTCCTGGGATGGAGCCCTACATCAGGCTCTCTGCTTCTCCCTCTCTCACTCCCCCTGCCTGTGTTCCCTCTCTAGCTGTGTTTCCCTCTGTCAAATAAATAAATAAAATCTTAAAAAACAAAACAAAACAGAGAGAGAGAGAATCAGGTTGAAAAGACTCTCAGCAAAACAACTTGGCTAGCAGTTCCTGCCCTCACCACTCCTGACGTCTGGAGGTGGTAATGTTTGGGAGTAGAGGGGAAAGACTTCAGGTCAGAGACCTTGAGTTCCTCTTTCGCCTTTCCCATTTTCCAGAACAATCTCTGCCTCTCATCTGTAAAAGGGGGTGTAACGACTTGCATCACTCGGACTTCTCTCGGGGTGCTGATGCGGATTGAATGAGATAACAGAAGTGAAGGCACCAGACCCTCCACAACTGCTGTGAGCCCTCCCCGCCGTCTCTGGGCCTCAGTTTCCCCACTGGTTAACTGACAGCAGCCTCTGCCTGATCCCTAAACCTTTGCATTTGCCAAGTTTAAATTATATGTGGGATGTGAAGACTATGTAGAAGAATCAGATACCCTGGTGTGTGTGAAAAAAAAAAAAAAAAACCTACTATTTTTAGAAGAAAACGTCCATTGTCCTGACCTCACATGACCCAAACCTCTCAACGGATTGGCCTTTTTGGTCTGTACCCATCCTCTCCCCCAAGGAGAAGCGCTCCAGTAACAAGAAAACAGACCATATTAAAGTGAGTTAGAAAAATAAATTCAAAGCCAACCAGAACTGGGGCTGAGGAATGCCTGCGAGTAAGGACAAGGTGAACCCCATCTCTTTGGGGGCCCCATGCTCTGACTCCAGTCTTCCCCTGAAAGGGCTGGTCCCCAGGGACAGGTTTTCTAGGGTCTATGACGCTCCTCAGGCCACCAGGAGGCAACCAGCCCTGATCACCAAACAGTAACGCTCATAGCATGGACTTTAAAAACTTAGAATTTACAGGCGCCTAGGTGGCTCAGTTAAGTGTCTGCCTTCAGCTCAGGTCATGATCCTGGGGTCCCAGGATCGAGCCCGGCATCAGGCTCCCTACTTGGCAGGAAGCCTGCTTCTCCCTCTCTCACTCCCCCTGCTTGTGTTCCCTCTCTGGCTGCGTTTCTCTCTGTCAAGTAAATAAATAAAATCTTGGGTGCCTGGGTGGCTCAGTGGGTTAAAGCCTCTGCCTTCGGCTCAGGTCATGATCTCAGGGTCCTAGGATCGAGGCCCGCATCGGGCTCTCTGCTCAGTGGGGAGCCTGCTTCCTCCTCTCTCTCTGCCTACTTCTGATCGCTCTGTGTATCAAATAAATGAATAAAATCTTTAAAATAATAAATAAATAAATAAATAAATAAATAAATAAATAAATAAAATCTGAAATAAAAAAAAAAAAAACGACTCAGAATTTAGCAGGAGCATTCCTTGCCACGCCTGGAAGCAGACAAGGTCATTTGCCTCTTAACCAACTTGACCACTTTTCTCCATCTTTCCTCCTCCTCCCCCGGCCAATTCTTAAGGCATTCTGGGGCCTCATGCAGTTATTTTGAGCCTGATCCCTAAGAAGGGACAGTAATGGGATCTCCTGTGGGGCCAAAGATGCCATATCCTCCGGGGTTTGTTATGGGAAAGGATTACTTCTTTACAAAACCTCCTCACCCTGGAAACACTGAGAGAGATGATCAGTTAACATGCTATAAAGATGAATCAGATCATAATTTCCTTTACAGGCTACAGATGTTTTCACTTCCATTACCGTGCCTGCTCGTCACACTGACCCACGAAAGAGGCAATGGACACGACCCGCTCGGTGTTCAGTAGATGAGGGAACTGAGCTTTGGCCCAAGTCCATGTGATCAGTTTTGAACTGAGCCGAGACTGGAAGGAAGGCCTACGGAGTCCTGATTCTCAGATGGTTTTACCCTGGTGTTTGGGGTACGCCACACGGGGACCTCAAACAAGACAGGATCTTGCCTTCTTTCTGTCCCCAAAGTCACAGGTTGGCTGTCCAGTGAGGCTCTGTAAGGAAAGAGTTCCAGATGCCCAGCTCCTGGCCTGGCCGGAGGGGTGGACAGCAGCTAACTTCTAGAAGCGGCAGCTGGAGAGCAGAGCCTGTGGGTGGGATAGTGCCAAGACCACCACCTGGTTTGGTTGGAGCACCGGGATGCCTGGGAGTCACCAGAGGAGATCTTGGCTCGGGAGGGGCCGGCATGGCTGCGGCTATGGGCACTGCCTTGGGGACGGGGCAGAGGACAGGGCCACCACGGTCTCTGGGTGCAGGGAAAGACAGCCCGTGGAAGCGTCAGGACAGGCCAGATGTAGCCGCACAGGTGGAGCCCCTGGGGAGGTGGGGGAGCCGCCCGGACTGGGATCCCCCAGCTAACAAGCTTCCCTCGTGGCCAGCCACGCAGCCTCCCAGATCGGGGAGGCCGGGAAGGCCAGGCAGTGGCCCCAAGCAGCGCGGGCCCCACGGGAGCAGACACGTCCGTCTGCAGCGTCCCCAGCCTGGTGCTCAATCACTCTGCATTATTAATAGGCGATGACTAACAGCCCGCCGCTGCACAGCCGGGCCGGGCGGGCACGAGGGAATCCCAGGGGATGGCACACACTCCAAGTCAAGGCGAGAGCAAAGGACCAGCCCTAGCTCCTGCTTATCCCCAGCAACGGCTCCCGCCCGCCTCCACCGAGAGCCTCCACTGAGAGCCCGCCTCCACCGGCTCCCGCCCGCCTCCACCGAGAGCCTCCACCGAGAGCCCGCCTCCACCGGCTCCCGCCCGCCTCCACCGAGAGCCTCCACCGAGAGCCCGCCTCCACCGGCTCCCGCCCGCCTCCACCGAGAGCCTCCACCGAGAGCCCTGCCCAGCCCGCAGCCCGCGGCTCACACCAGCGCTCTCACGCGCAGTCACCAGCAGAAGCCCACAGACACACGGCACAGTCTCCCACTAACACCCCCTAAATGTCACACCAACATTTACCCACAGCGCACCCACACACCAACACACACCAGCTGCGTTTACACAGACACCCACTCCGACACTCACCGGGACTGAGCCCAACCCAAATAGTTTGGCAACAACGAGCCCCACTTTACCTCTGCAGCCCCTCCACCTCTCCTCCCCTTACAGGGAAGGTGACCGCCCATCAGAGGCCATGCGGGACAGGCAGGGGACGGAGGGCAGGGGAGATGGGGGGGGGAGGGAAGACAGTGTGAAACACAGTGTTAGTCAGAACAGCACAGCGGTGCGGGGAACTGGCCACTATCCCTCCTGGGGGGAGAAGACCATTCATGCCATGCAAATGCGGGGGCGGGGGGAGACAGAACCATGAACCCTCAAGGCTAAGGCGTGAGGGAGGGGATGTCACCTCTTCCCTGGCAGCCAGCACAGGACAGCGCCCAAACTGGGATGCGCTGGTCCCAGGCTGCTCAGCATCTCCCAGAGTCGCCCCCCCGCCCCCCTTAGGAGGCCACCCAGCTGGCTGCCACAGGAGGCCCAGCCCCCGCCCCCCCACTCCCGCTCTCAGCTGGAGGGGCCTGTCCAGGAGCTCACAGTGAGCAGAGCGTAGCATGTCATGGGATGGTGTTTTCCATGGATTTTCAGGAGACCAAGAAAGAAACTAAATCAAAGAGAAAATACAAGGGAGCGAGGGGGTGTGGGGGAAAAGGAACCAAAAAAAGCAAGAGAAATCAGCAGCCTGGCATCGGGGCCGGTCTAACCAGAGCCGATGAACATGGGGCCGGCCCCCAGGCCTCTCTGGCCAGGAATCTGAATTCAGGGCTCGGGGTTAGGGCAGGGACAGGCCAAATTCCTCGATTTCCACTTGTCTTTTGGATTTGAGTTTGGGCCAAAAAAAGAAAGAAAAGGGAGAGAGGAAAACTAAAAGAGAGAGAAGCAAAACCTAAAGATTGTCCAGGACGCCAAAAACAATCCGAAGAGCAAAACAACCAAAACCAAACGGGAAAAGGAAACAAAAGAGGGAGAACCGAACAGGTAAAAAAACCCACGGCAAACCAAACGGTAAGACAATTAGAGTGATATCTACCAGGTAATGCAGTTTGTTTACCATAGCGTGTCCGATGCCTGCGTGCTTCACCGGAGATACAGGGGGGGGGGGGGTCAACAACAACAACAAGGACAACAACGAAAGAACAGAACGAAAAGAAAAGAAAAATAAAATGACCGACTGTGAGAACTCAAGGAAGAAGGAAAAATAAATATCCATGTATATTTGGTTGGTTGTTCAGACCCTCCCACCTTAGGCTCAGCTGAAGCATTTTATTTAAAGAAAATTAAATTATAATGGGAGGGAGAAATAAAACACACACAAAGATTGAATCACTTCTTCTCCCAGTCCCCCCTCCCACCCCCTCCTCTGGATTCCTCTGCCCCTCCAAACCCCTCCCAGAAGAGCCGGCTGCAGAGACAGGGAACAGTTAAAGACCTTGGTTAGTAGAGAAGAAAACAACAAAAGAACTGGACCAGGAAAGCAAAGACTTAAAGATGGCCGACATTCCGCAATGAGACAGAAAGGTTAGTTCGGTTTTTCACTCATACCTCACCCCACCTGTCCCTACCCATCTCTTGGTCCCGTGGGTTATAAGCGTGTTAGTAACACACATAGAGTCGGCAACGGGGTTTTTCCAACAGAGGGTGAGAGAGGGAAGGCAGGGGGTTAAGAAGCAGACCAATTTATGCAGTATTAGTAAGTCCTTTCAGCTGAAATGTTAGGGAGTTAAGGGGAAGGAAGAGGGGAGACAAGGGATGCGAGAAAGGGATGGGCTATTGACTCGGGTAATGGACAATGAGTTGTTGGCTAACTGGTCAACCAGATGGCCTTCTAGAGAGCTGGCCAACTGGCTGACCAGTGACCATATCAAGTTAATGGGTTAACTGGTTGGTGATGGGCCAGCTGGCTGTCAGGCTGGGAGAAGGGTGGCCAACGCCCCTAGAGATCACAGGACTGGCTAGAACGAGAGGCAGTTTCCTTTAGAGGCAAAGGGAAGAGGTTCCCAAGAAGCATGGGAAGGGATATAGGGGTCTGCTTTTCCTGGGCCTGGAGGATAGGCAAATTGATCCAGGGAGTCAAGGAAGGGAGGGGGAAGCTCCTCTTTTATTGTTTCTCTTCCTTGAGAAAAGAAGAGAGAGAGAGTCGCCACCTGAACAGGGAAAAGAAAACCTTGCCCTCCACGGGTTGGCAGGGAGCTCACGTTCACAGCATTTCTCATCCCAAAAACCCCTCCCTCTCCTCCCACTCTCCCACTCTCCCACTCATCGCTGATCCCTCCTTCCTGCCTAATTTGACTTTCCAGAGCCCATATTCCCCCCAAAAGTTCCCCAGCTTCTTCAAACATCCCACCCTTATTCTCTTATGCTCCTCTGGGCAGCTATCCATCTTGGAATGACGTGCCCCCACCACCACCACAACCCCTGCAAGGCCCTGGAATTGGTAAGGCTTTCCCAGCAGCCCAGCCTCCTTCTGTGCACACCCAGAGACCCCCGAGCCTCACCCCCACAGCCAGCGCCAGAAATCCATATCCCCCACACACCACCCCATGGAGAGGAACACAGAGGTCCACCCACCTCTAAAACCCCTTACTCCTTCCTAAGCGATAAGCCAGCTTCCTCTATGCCAGTCTCTAGAGTCCCCACCCCCACGTGGCTCTGTTTATTTTCTCTTTCCAAGGCCAAAAGCAGCGGCAACAATCACCTTCCAATAACCCTGGTGATCCTGGAGGACAAATCCTCCACAACTGAAGCAGCTTCACTGAGGGGTCAGAGATGGCGGGACACTCTTGCTCGATGTCCGTTAAACACTAAACCGCACACCCAAGAGTGTGATTTCAAGAAGTATTCCAGGGACAGATCCATTATTTACAGCATTATTATAGAAAGACAATTAGCAAGGGCCTCGGATAATGGAAAATAATAGAATTCACTATCGAGCAGCTGGAAGAAGTGCCGGGTAACTGATATTAATTATTAGTGATGCAGAAGCGGCTCACATAACAGCAGCGCGGGGGTCGGACCGCAGGTGCCGTGACAAGGGCGAGGGGCTGAGCCAGGGTCCGAGGCTTAGTCCTGTCAGCCGGCAGGACTGTGTGGAAGTGAAGAGGCCAACCGGGCAGGACAAGGGACAGTTAGTGTCAGGGCAGCTGAATCGAGTGCACCCAGAGAGGTAAGAGTTGTCTGATATCCCTGCCTAGTCAAGCAACGCAGGGAATAAAAGGCACAGGGGTGGAGTGGGGATTTTTCAGTAAAAATCCAACTACTATTACTCTTTTTGCACTAGAACTGGTTGCAGAGAAACCAGCTGTTTTTTTTTTTTTAAGAAAAAAAACAGTTTCCAACTTTCTTGGACAACTTTAATCTTTAACGGGTAGAACGGCAAATTCAGAAACAGGACTGAGAGGAAAGGGTGGTGAGTTCAAAGTCGAGGTCTGCCACTAATGTCAGGACAGCCTGGCTTCCTCTGAAAAATAACAAGGTTAGAGTAGGTGAGGCAGGGGCAGGTCCAGAACCCAAAACCCAGGGCGACTGTGGCCAAAGTAACTCGAGGGGAGGGGGCACTGGCAGCCATTCCTGGTGGCCTGGGACCCAGCACAGGGAAGGGGTCCACAGCAGCCCGCACCTTCCCGAATGCCAGGATGTGGAATACTAAGTCTTCCCACTCGCACAGGAGTGATAAGGTCTCTTCCCCACTCTAAGAACAGAGAGGCCTCCTGGCGTCCAAGAGCGCAAGGAGGACAGCGCATGAGGAAGGAAGAAGGCATCAAGTCATGGGGGGAGGGGCACTCAGCCATGGATATCAGGGGCAACTTAGCCCCCACCCCCTCTCCACTCACCTTGAACTCTGGCTATAGCTCTAACCCCTCAAGAAAGTCAAGACGAGGACTCTACACTCAATTCAGAAATCGCAGAACCCTGGTTATGAAGGCAACCTTCACAAAGCTTAAGCAAGAGCAGCTCTGGGCAGAGACAAGATCCGGGAACATCCAAGAATGGCAGTTCCACAAGACAAATTAGGAGTTCCAGTGACCTTTGCATTTTGCACCAAAGGACAACAACCAGGCTCTCCCCGGGAGGCAGGGGAAATGGGCGTGGCTTCAAGGTCAGACAGGCTTCCAATCCTACCCCTTCCTGAGCAGATAAGGTGGGGGGGGGCAAGTTCTCTAACCTGCAGAGTCTCAATTTGCTCATTCATAAAATGGGAATATGTCTCATGGCACAGGATGGTTCATGAAAATTAGGCGAGATACAAAACAGAAAGAGACTGCCAGTGTCTTCTGAGACATGCTATAAAAAGAAGGGACCCGGTCCTGAGACACTTCAGAAGGGGTGAAGGGAGAGGCTTTCCTTCCTCTGGCTTTGTGAGGGAAGAAGAGTTGTTCCCAGGGCATCACAGGCAATTTGATATTCGTGTGAAATAGATCTGCTGGGGCCTCGTGTCCAAAATCTCACCAACCGCCCTCAAAAAAGCACCTAAACGAACCAGAAAAACCTCTCAGAAAAAACCTAGAAACGCACACTAGCTGCTGGTTTTAAGCCCTCAAGGAGTGAACTCCCCCTGGTCAAGAGAAGAAATGAACACAGATATTGACCACACGGAAGGAACATGAGGACGGGGCTGGAATGCAGTGTCTCCTGGGCAGTGTCTCTCCAGGGGGCCTGAGGGGAGGCCCCTCTCCTTGGTTGAGAACCACAGCTCTAGGGATGACAGGACCCAGGATCGTGGTCTGAGAAGCCCTGAGAAAACAGGCAGGGACTCGAAGGACCTGGTTGGGACGGACTTGGCCACAGGCTGGGCCTTGAGTGGGGACTGTGAGTCCAGAAGGCAAGCCTGAGGCTAACCTACTCGCGGATCATCACAATGGCTGAAACCGGACTGCATCTCGAATGTAAGGATGTGGATCCCTCCAGAAACCCTTCCTAAAGAGCACTCTGAATCCAAGGCTTTACCAGACACCCTCTTTGGCCCTGAAGGCCTGTACTGGGGTCATCATGAACGGACTCTGCTCTGACTCATTGTAAAAGAGACCACAGCATCTGCGTGGCTCAGTCAGTTAAGCATCCAGCTCTTCATTTCAGCTCGGATGATGATCTCAGGATCCTGAGATCGAGCCCCATGTTGGGCTCCAAGCTCAGCTGGGAGTCTGCTTGAGATTCGTTCTGCCTCTCCCTCTGCCCCTCCTCTCATCCAGGCTTGCTCTCTCTCTCTATCCCTATCTCAAAAAAAATAGATAAATCTTAAAAAAAAAAAAAAAAAAAGCCCAGCAGGAAGTGATTTTCAGCAGTTACCAGCCTGAGCCCCCAACTCCGGGAGCCCCAGGAAGAGCCTACCATGGGTCACTATATACACTTGGTGCTGCTGAGGCCAGGCCTCACCTGCCTCCCTGAGCCTCCTCTCAGTGACTCTCAAGTTTCCAGAGCTTTTAAGGTCCCTGCTGCTCCCTTTGCACTGGCATAGCTTTGCTCTCTCACTCTTAATAGACTCATCCTGTGCCATCGGGAGCCGGAGGGTGGGGAGAGCACAGACTGCCTTACTACCGCTGATGCCCAGCGCGTTTATTGACCAACAACACGTGGACGGGGACCCTGGGCTTGCAGCATGTGGGCAAAGGTCAGCACCGGGTGACAGCGCTGGTCCGCAAAGGGAGAAGCAGCGAGAAGCACCAAAGCAAGTCCCCCCCCATCCACCCGGCACCCGTGAGTAGGGCAAATGTATGGCACACGCTCAGGTGTGCTCAGACAATAGTGACAACACAGGACCGCCCTCTGATGGCGGTCAGAGAACAATGTGACGTGAAGAAGCAAGGCACTGCACTGCGGAGGGCCCTCCTGAGCTTGTTACGTTTGGAGCACGGGGAGCACAGAGAAGAAGCACATCGGTAAAGAGCCCCACAGCCACGGGGAGCAGCAGGCTCGGGAAAGGACTGCTGGATGAGTCATAGAGGCCTCCCAGCAAGGGGGAAGGCGCCAAAAAAAGAGGATTCCCCCGTGGAGTTGTCCCTCAGTGGTGGCAAAGAACAGGTAGGAAGAGTGTGAGGTCAGTTGGGATCCCCACTCCCACGGAGGAGCCCGTCAGGGAGGCAGTGGGGAGAAGGAGCATGGCAAGGACCTTGAGGAGAGGTCCGCAAGGCTAGAACTCAGAAGTACAGAGAAGATAACTAGCAACAGGATGCCTAACCCAGCAGCCCGTAAGCACCTCCTAGAACAGAGAAGGTCCCTGTCCCTGGCAGCACTCAGTCTACTGGAAACGGAGCTAGAAGAGCTTCCCAGCCACTTGCTGCGAGAGAAAGCAGTGGATCTGAGAGAAGAGGGCCAGCAGAAGCCCGGGCCCCCGGCCCCTGCCTGCGTGAACGGAGAAAGGAGTCAGGAGGTGGAGATGGGGCCACACCGGGCGTGAAGGGTCTGGCTGGCAGATGGCTCGAGGCTGGAACTTGCCAGGGCCAGAAACAAGCTGGAGGGGGGCGGGTGGGGGGGTTCAAGAAGAAGCCTGGCCAGAGAGACGGCCTGACCCACCGTAGCCACCCTGAGCCTTAGACGTAAGTAACCCAGAGGCCACATCGAAGACACTAGAGCTGATGCCCCCTGCAGACGGTCCATCGGGGAGCCAGAGCTGGGGAGCCATCAGAGAAGAATCTCGTCCTTCCTGCAGGGGTTGACCCAAGGGTCTCCTCTGGGCTCCTGCAAGAGGCCAGGGGGCCACGGGAAGATTGCCATGGGCTGTTGGGCCCACTGGGAGGGGCGAGGAGGAGGAAGTGGGCTGCCCAGGAGGAGAGGCAGGACCAAGCACATCCTGTCGTCCTGTTCTCCCTCACGCCTGCCACACCTCTACCCTGCCCGGACCCCATCCCTGCCTCTGCCCTGGAAAGGACCCGCCTGAGGGCAGGCCACACTCTGTCCCCCTCGTACATCGGTGCCCTTCTGTCCTAGAGTCACGGACCACTGCTGTCAGGCCAGAGCCTTTTCACGGGCGTCCAGGGCCCCCCCATCCAGGCTCTACCGCCCTCCCCAAATTGCCCTCCTGCCAGGTCACCTGACTTTTTAACACCGGAACCTTGAAACCCTAGTGGTGGCCACCAGTGGGAGCCAGGCCCCCCTCACCCCGGGCAGCTCTGCAGCCTCCTCTCCACTCGCCTTCCTAGAGCTTGCGGCCTGCCTGCCACCACAGACTCCGCGTCCCTCACATCCCAACCCTGGAACTTTCCCAGAACCACACTTCGCGGGCCAGCCCCAGACATCTCAGCCCCCGCCCAACCCCCGTCCCCGCACTGGCCGCCCCCCCGCCACCGCACTCCCACCTGCCCCAGCACAGCTGCCTCCCATCCCCCGTCTCCTTCTCACCATCCCCTACCTGGCGCAGGTTTCGGGTGACCCGGACGTCGTGCCAGGCGTTGTCGTTGAACTTGCCGTTGACGGGTTCCACGAGGGCCTCGAAGGCTCCTGAGCCCAGGTTGATGACCAGCCAGACAGCCCCCGACTTGAGGGACAGGTTGACGTAGTCGGCCGACTTGCCCGTGTGCAGCATCAGCCCGTTGCGCTGCAGCGTGCGGAAGGCCAGCGTGATCTCGTCCGTGCTGCTCTGGATCGGGTTGTGCGACAGGTCATAGCAGAAGAACTCGTTGCCTTTGAAGGTTGCCACGAACTCCTCCTTGCCTAGATGCCGCCGTTTGGGGAAACGGGAGAGGCTGAGTGGGGTAGGGCGAGCTGGACCTCCCACGGCCCCTCCAGCGGCCCAGGGCATGGGGCGTGGGTCCCGGGCACCAGCGGGAGCCCCGTCGCCCCTTCTGCAAGCATCAGGCCCTCTTCCATCCCCCCACCTGTCCACCCTCCCCTCTGGACGCAGATGTTTTGACTGTCAGAAGTCCCCTTCGCCCGTGTCCGTGGCCAAAGCGGGAGGCTGCTAAGTGGCTCTCACACGGACAGCTGACAATTTAGCTGCCACAGGGCCAGGCAAAGCAGACGTTCACACTCCACCCCCCGCCCCCACCCCCCAGCTGGCCCTCCATCTGCCACTCCCCCCACCAAGGAATGCGGGAGCACCTCCCCTAAGGCTGAGGCTCCAAGGGTCTCCTGAGTGTGGCCCACCTCTCACCCCTGCCTCTTCTCCAGTGATGACCAGTCTCAGGGCCCAGGGCAGTTTTGGGCCTCTCGTGGGGGGATGGGCCCAGCAGGCCTGGTGGGCACCAGGGAGCAGAAGAGGAGGATGGGGAACGGTGGGGTGGGGTAGGCATGAGGAAGACACACAGAAGGACAATGCTGGTGACAGCAATATGCACGGGGGAGCTGTGGGCCACCGGGCAGGGCTTACACGGATGACCGCTGGCCGGCTACCAGCCCAGCCTGAGGGGACAGTGCAGATGCACCAAGGCCGAGAGCCTCTGAGGGGCCCCAGAGGGCAGGGTGGGACTCCTGGGCGCCAGCGGACGGCTCTGGGTCTTGTGCACACGTGCGTGCATGTGCACGTGTGTGTGTGAGCACCCGCGCAGGGCTCCCGGCAAGGTCACTTTTCAAGCAGAAGCAAGAAAAAGACTGGGAGGCCTTAGGGGTTTGTAAAGTCTGTAAGTGGGTGACAAGTGACAGGAAAACACCATGTGGAGGGACGCCGGGGTCCCAGCCCCACACTGCCACAAGCTGGAGCCCACACAGGAGGAAGAGAATGGGGACATGGAGTCATGACAGAGCAGAGGGCCTGGACAAAGCAGGGGCTCACTTCTCCCAACCCAGGGGCGGCAAAGCCAGATCCCACCCACCCCGTAGGGTGGGTGAGGGTGGCGACGGCGGGCCTCAGGCCCTCCTGGAGTCCTGGGGTTCCCAATCCAGGCCACCCGGCCCAGGAAGGAGCAGGACGCAACGCCGGGGTGCACGCACAGCCCTCCGAAGACACCTGCGCCCCGCGAGCCCGGCCACAGCGGCAGCGCCACGTGTAGGAGCGGCTGTGACCCGGGTGAGCTTTCCGCAGATTCCCCTCCCTGGCACACAACAGCCCTGCTTCTCTCCCTCCGGGCGCGCTGCCCGTAGACTCCGTCCTCACTGCCTCCGGATGCCAAGGCACCAGCTGCCGCCCCAGAGCCCAGCTCCGCACTCGCTGCAGCTGGCCAGGCCCGGTTTCCTGAGGCCACGGGGCGCGAAGCTGGTGGGGGCGGGAGCAGCACAGGGACAGTCGAAACCCCACTCCGCCCACATTTGGGCTCCAGGAAGAAAGGCCAGAAAACGAAGGGGAGTCGGGCAGAGACAGGAAGGGTAGGTGGGGAAGAAGGGCGATGCGGAGGGGAACCACAAAGAGGGGGAGAGATGGCCATGGGGGGCAGAAGGGATGTGGAGCCCGCTCAGAGCACGGCCGCAGTTAAGAAGGGACAGAGCGAAGCAGCCTGGTGAAAGACAAGCAGCAAGTCGAGGGGGGACTGGCGAGGGGGACGGAACGGGGCCAGCAAGGAAAAGGGGACAGGGGCCTCTGGAGAATGGAAGTCAAGGCTTTCTCAGGGCCTGGATGTTTCCATAGCAACCAGGCCTACTGCCCAAGTCCTGCAGAGCCGGGGGGCTCGAGGACCAGAGAAGGGGACGCATTTGACCTTGGGTTTGCCACATGTACTAGTCCTTCCCAGAAGCCAGGCCTCCCCTCCCATTCCCTCACCTTTGCTGCAGTCAAAGGAACTATCATTAAAGGGACAGCAAACGCAAAGAAAGAATAAAGCAATCACGTGAAGAAGCGATGGGGACAGAACAAAAGAGACTGGAGAGGAGGGCCAGGGGCTGGACCACAGCTGCCAAGGCGAAATGAAGAAACAAGGCCATTCCTCGATTCCTCTGGGCTCTGCCTCGGATCTCCTAGGAGAGGAAGCAAAGCCAGCCATGGAGTCGCAGGAGTCTGTGTGCTCTCAGATTGTACCAACGACCCGAATAAGGCCAGAGATGGGCAGAGACTTGGAGCAGCCAGAAACAGCAGGAAAGAATGGGAAGAGAGGGACAGAAATGAGCACATGTGAACAAGACAGCCCAAGGATGGCGGGAAGGACAGAGCAGACCCAGAATGGGGAGGAGGATATAGGGCCTCAAGGGATTGATGAGGGTCTCTGCCGCCGGAAGGATGCTCAGGGGGCAGCAAACCAGACCTGAGGAGCCACACTCAAAGCACCAGGGGGCGCTCTCCCCCACCACCGGGCGCAGGCCCCGCCGTCCCCCCCCCACACCCCACAACTACAACTCCCAGCGTGTTTGAGCCACAGTGGCACCTCCGGATGCCCCACCCCCACCGCCAGCACCAGAAGAGGGGTCAGGGCTGATCCGCGTTCACCTCCCTCAGTCAGGGAGTGGAGAGCCCCCCAAGTGTCCCCAGTCAAGCTGAAGGCGGCCAGAGACCAGGTGTTAGGGTCCTGGAGTTCTAAGGGCCGTGAGGGACAGAGCAGCTGCCTCCTTTCCAGGCCCAGCTCGAAGGCCTCCTCCGGGAAGGTCTCCAGCCCTCCATCGCCCCTCCCCGCTCTCACGCACGACAACTATGTGTTCTGCCCATTTGGCACTTACTGCCTAGTAACATCTTGTACTGCTCCCTTGAGAGGAAGTGTGATGTGAGAAAGAAGACCTGGGCACTAATGCTGGCTCTCCCACCAGCTTGGTGACCTTGACCAAGAGGCCAATCTCTAAGCCCCACCGGTCTCCTCTGGACAAAGGGGCTGACCTTTGACCTACCTCACAGGCCCCTGCGGCATCTAGGAGAACAGATGGGATGAAGCTTCGTAAACCTATTCCACTAATAAATGGCACTTGCACTGGTGTGTGACTGTGTGTGTGTGTGTGTGTGTGTGTGTGCGCGCGCGCACGTGCTGCCTCTCTCTCTAGATGAATGAATAAGGTAACTCCTCTTGGACAAAGTCTGCACTTTTTAGGCACTTTGCATGGACCACGCTTTTTGTAGTTAGTTGTTAAACCAGCAATGAGCCCCTTGAGAACAGAGACCATTTACCCATTTAAAATAAAGTTGCGAGCGATGAAATTGATGCACAAAGGCAATCGTGAGCAGGCGTGGGTTTTCTTGGAGAGTTCAGGGGAGACTTCTGGGGTGGAGGGCCAGGCCATTTTTTCAAGAGTGGGCTGAGAGATGCTGATTAGTCGGGAAGAAGGCAGAGGAGGTGGAAAGCCAAGCCAACAGCACGGCAAGGCACAAGGCGCGTACAAGGGAGTGCAGACGGGATGGGGACTTGATGGCCCAGGGGACTGGCACCTACTGAGCTCCAAGCGGTTGCTAAACTGTCCCCGCCCCAAACTCCTTAGAAAAGAGGATCTCTTAAGAGAGGCTGCCTCAGTGCAGAAAGTCACTGAGAACCTAGACAGCCCTGAAACGGACTGAGAGGTCACGAGCCGGCCACGGGGGCTCAGGGCTCAGGTGAGCATCAGCATCCACATTTACAAGCCCAGAGCAGAGTGGCAAGGCCTTCCACAAAGGGTGCTGAAGGCTATTTAGGAAATACATACATATTATAAAGACTTCCTCTCCTAACCAGAATCGCCCTGGGCTGCTGGCTCTAACAGGCTTCCAGAATTTGATGATTAAATGGGGAGGGGCCCTGCTTCTTTACCCTGCTTCCCATATACTTTCTAGGGATGGGCTTGAACATTTGTCACCAAAGACATGTGTGTTATGTGTGTTCTAGAAAAGGGTCATTAGGACAACTGGGATTTGGGAAAGAAACGGAGGTTTGTGGCCCTTTACACCAGGGCAGGTCCCAGGGGCGCAGGCCCAACCATCGCTGTGGACCTCAGAGTGGGGACAAAGGGGTACACCTTTGCTGACTCAGCTGTACCCCCCAAGGAAGTTAGCCTACAAGAGTGAGGGCTGGGATCTCTGGGGACCGTGGAGTCACTGACCTTTCGTTGGCTGGTGCACATCGCTGGGTCCTCCTCTCCCGGCCCCCCCCTCGGAGAACAGTAAGGACCCTACTGGAGAAGCAGAATTGGGGAGTCAGGCACGGAGGGTGGGGGGCTACCCAGTCAGTCCCACCCAACTCGAGGTGATGGGAAGCCCTCTCCAGGGTCGAGGTCCTGCTTACAGGGGCAGGTGGGGCAGGGGTGCTGTTCTGGGACCTCACTTTCTTCGGGGCATCTGGGGCAGGAGCCAGATGACAGACCCAGCAGGCCCACAGACCTCGTGAGACTCACGGCCAGCCGCCAACTTCTCCCCTTGGCCCAGGGCTGGGGGAGTGTGGGGAGGGGCAGGGGCCTCCCTGATGGCTCGGGAGCGCCTTCTTCCCAAGAGCATGCAATTCCCCAGGGTGGGACCTGCCGTCCCCTAAGCTTCCATTTCCAGATGTCTACTCACTCTCCTCCCGACTCTGCTTCTTCCGGGACCTTCTCCACAGGGCAATTCCTCTAAAAGTCTGACACCAGTGCCCCTCCTCCCATACCATCCTGATTCACACACCTAAGGCCTCTTGGGTTCTTAGCCTGTCCTCAAGGCAAACCTGGTTTTCCATCTATACCAGGTTCACTTAGTAGTGAGTGTTCTTAATGTCTCCTCTTTCCCCTGTTTTGCCAATTAGATCACAGGGCTTCCCATGGTCAGGGCCATGGTTTCTGTCTGTTCTTTGTGCCTTCTACAGGGCTAGGCACAGTAACAGAGGCTCCGCCTGGCCAGAGCTTAGCATGTATGCAGTGAAGGCCTTTCTCAGGGGTGACATCCCACTTCCCCACCCCACATGTGGCCCATCACCCCGCAGGCCCCCTCTCCAAAGCCCCCGCAGACACGTGTTATCACATCTGGGTTCCAGGCTGGCTTGAGCTCTCCACCCACCCCTGCCAGTGACTCAGGCACTCAGGGCCTGGCTCTCAGGCCACCACACCCAGTGCCAGAGCCCGGAGGATGGCTTGAAAATGGAGTTTAAAAGCCCGTGTCTGGGCCCCTATTCCACGTCAACCCCAAATCCCCACAGGTAAAGCTAGAATCACACCGGGGCTGTGAACCTTTCTGGGGGAGGGGGCCAGGGGACTGGGGCCCTGGTTCCTTTGGGTCTTCATCTCTGATGAGGTACACCACCTTTGAACCAGCACCCCCTGAACCAGGCATTGAGAGGCAAGAAGGACGCAAGTAAACCACCCTGGTCCCGGCTACCCACTCGGGATATCCCCTTGCCCCACAGCTTTTGCCAAAATTTCACATCCCTTCAAGAATCCCAGGCCCTTACCTTCCCAGACCTAAACACATCCCAAATTCCAGAGCTGAGTCTCTCCCCATAGCCCAATCTTCCATCCCCAAGGCCTCCCCTGTCTACAGGCTGAAGACCCCACCCTCAAGGAGATGAGCCCTAGCAGAGGACCGTCCTGGGCATGGGGGGCCTAAGCGTCTGGAACACCTGAGCTCAAGAATCAGGGACCAGGAGACCTGGGAGAACTCAGCACTGGGGGGGATCACAATCAGGATCCCTGGATCCCTGGGTCCTCAGGTTTGCTCAATGTCATGGCTTTTAAAAATGGTAGGGACTTGGTTGAAAGGAAGGCTAAAAATAGAGAAGCAGCCCCAGTGGTCACACCAACTAAAGGTCATCTAATCACTAACGAGTCACCTCATCTCTCTGGGACTGACTGTCCTCAGCTGTCAAACAGAGTCAAGAGATGTTGGTGAGGGTGGACAGTGGGACAGCTGTGCAAAGAGGGTGTCCTGCACCTCCATTCCCCTGCCTCTCCCTGCTCCGCTGCCACTGTGGACAGAGGGGACATCCCGCGGCAGCAGGGGGAGGGCGGCGAGGCTGGCTAGAAGCCTCTTCCTCCAGCCCCTGCTCTTTTCTCTTTGTACTTAGGGCCACAGAAAAGAAAGAATGATCAGAATGAGTGGAAGGAAATAAAACACCACCATGAAAAGGGAAAAAGAAGATACACTACCAGGAAAACGCAAAAGGGTGACTGGAGACAGCGGCAGGAGTAGTAACATCTCTTGATGTCAGAAACCAAGGTGAGATGAGGGCGGATGAAGCTTGCAGGGAGGGCAGGGGAGGGGAGAGCACAGATGAGGGGAGCCAGCCCCGCCCCCACCCCAGCACCCCAGTCCTGGAACAGGGAGATGACAGAGGCAGCGGGCAGGAAGGGCAGGAAGGGCAGGAGGGCGGTGGGACAGGTGGAGGCAGGGAGATGGGGCAGGGAGAGGAACAGAAAATCCAGTCGCAGGTTGGGGACAATCCAATCCAATCCAATCCAAACCAGAACTTCAAACCATACCTTCGCTGTTTAACGTCAGGTGAGCCGGACCTTGGAAAGGGGAAGGGGAGAAAGAAAGAAAGAAAAAAAAAAGGAGAAAAAAGAAAGAAAAGGGGAAAGAAACAAAGAAAACACAAGTCATCAAAATCAGCCAGAGAGAGGGGAGAAAAAAGCTTTTGCTGCCACAATTTAAAAACCCTTTTTAACTTGTGACAGGCATCGAGGGGAAAGCCCCCAGCCCCGGAAGCTGAGGAGAGGGGCCCCCCCCGATGCCAGAAACAGGGTGGAGGGCATGAGGGGGTGGACAGAGAGAGAGAGAGAGAGAGAGTGTGTGAGGGGTTACCAGAGGGGGCAAGGGGTACAGGCAGAACCGGAGGAAGGGTTGGGGCAGGGAGTCACTGTAAGGGGGGAGAGAATTTGGTTTCTTTTTTTTCTTCTTGCCGGAAAAAAAAAAAGGAAAAGGAGGAGAAGCATGAGGCTGGGAAGGCTGCTTTTTCCTTTTTCTTTTTTTCTTTTTTTTTTTCTTCCGGGAGGCGGAGAGAAAAAAAAACAGTCAACGAGAAAAAACGATTCAGATGAAAGAGAAAATAAAACACGACACAAAAATCAAAGCCACCTGGAGAGAGAGAGAGTGTCCTGTTAGTGTGGAATTAGGTGGACAGGGGGGACCTCCGACCCTACCCCCCCACCCGCACCCTCACCCCTGTGAGCCTGGCACAGAAGGTGGAGAGGGTGTGGGGGGCCTGGGCCTAGAAGAAATCTCCCACCAAAGTGGGCTTAGCAAAGACATCAGTCCAGCCCCTGTCCTCCCAGCTGCCCACCTCCCAACAACCTCCATGCAAATTGCTGCTCTCCTGGATTCTACGAGGAAAGCAAGGCTCAGGAGGACAACATTAGAACAGAAGCAGATAGGAGGATGGGAAACGTTGGAACAGAAGTCTTGAGCTTGGATCCTTCTGCAAGGAGGCCTAGGAGACTAGGGCCCACACTCTGGGATAGCAAGAATCAAAAAGGATCGCCGAGACCGGTAGGCAGGAGGTCTGGCTCTCCAAGAGTTCAGAATTACTCTACGGACCCCCTTTCTCTGGCCCAGCCCTCGATGACATGAGCCAAAAGCTGAATTTTGAAAATGAAAACAGAAGTCTTAGCTCCAAGACTCAGGGCAAGATGGGCTGGGATTTTTTACCCAGGGTGACCTCGGCCCCTTGAAGAAGCCTCATCAGCCCTGACCTAGGCCCTCCTAAACCTTAGGGGGCAAAGACTGGCCAAGTGGACCAGCACCCTAGTCCCGGGAGAACACTAGCCACAGAAAGCCCTCCCCCGCCGAGGCCAGCAGCCCCTGTCCCAAAGCAAAGTTGAGGCTCCAGGGCTCTTTGACATAACGGGCTAGGCCCTCCCTCTCCCCCCCACCCTGCATCCCAGGTCTCTAGCCAAAAGGGTGGGGAAGGAAGAGCCCTTGGAAACCATCCCAGTGCCCTGGCAATGAGAGGGTGGCCCTAGGGACAAAAAGTCAGGCCAGAGTGGGATTATCAAGGTAGAGAACTCCAGGGCCCTCTGAGACTGAGCAGAGGTCAGGAAGGGAGTGGCCAGGCGCCAGGGGCCGGACCTGTGGAAGATGTGGAGGGGCGGCAGTAGCCAAGGGGCTCCATCAGGAGACAACAGCTCTTGGGAAGACAAAGGCTTTAGGACCAAGCATTTGGACTGAGCCTTATTCCCTGCTCTGAATGCCCCCCACAAACTTTCCCCAAGGTCCCCCGGCATTTTTCTTCCAGACCCCCTAAATCCAAGAGCCGGACCCAGAGCCCTAAATGTTCCCTCTACTCTTTCAGGCAGAAATAGCCTCGCCTGTAGGATCCCATTCTTGGAAATCCGGGCTCAGAAGCCAGAGGCTCTAGACCTGGCCTTCCGTCCCTGGCAGGCCTGCATGGCTGCACCGGGTGGGGATGAGGCCAAATCTCTCCCCTCGCAGACCCTTCCACTGCCCAGCTCCCAGGCAGGCTCATTAGCATGCGGCACGCGCCCTCTGTCACCACGGCAACCAGCTGCTCAGCTCCCTCAGGCGTGACAGCACCGGCCATCTTGGGGAAGGGGAGGACGGTTCCCTGCCCTGTCCACCCATGGCCCAGGCCCGGCAGGGCCTGCGGGTGCACCCCCCTAAAGTCTACGCTCCCCCAGCCCCCATCCCGGTCCCCTAGGCCTGAAATCTCTGCTCCTTCCTCGTGCCCAGCCGCCCAGTGAGCCCTCCCCACATCCACCTGTGGCATGGGCCCCTCCTCCTACGCCCCTGGAGAAGAGGCCGGCAGTGATGGATGGTATTACCAAGGGCCCTTTCCTAGGGCACTTTATCTGGCTGCTTCAGGGTCCTCTCTCCCGCTACAAGGGGCTGGAGAGAACGGAGCAGGGGCTGCCGGGGGCTGGGGAGCCACTTGGCCAGGTTCCTGGGAGAAAGCTAGGCCTGAGGCACAGCATTGAGAGATGGGAAAAGAGGGTGAAGGCGGCATGGAGGACTCTGAGATCTCAGCGGCAGAGTCCAGAACATTGTGTCCCAGGAGGACCCAGCCCTCATCCCCGCCCACCCCCTGCCCCAAAACCACTCTCAGTCTCGCTCCCTGCCTTTCTATCAGAAGCCCAAGAGGACCAGCATTAAAAGGAAGATGGTGACAGGGGACAAGATTAGATTGAGAGACACACAAGCAGACTCGTCACAGAGAGAGACACACAAATGCGTCACAGACCTGGGTGTGTTACACACACACACACACACACACACACACACACACACACGCAGGCATGCGCACTGCCCCTTCCAAATCAGCAGGCCACCGCGCTGCCCCTGAGAAATGTCTCGGTGGCATCCGAAGGGGCTCATTCCCTACTTGTTCCCAAGCCCAGCTTCCCTCCTTGTCCCCATCTATCCTGCTTGCTTGGGAAAGAACTGATGGTCCCTCTCCTGTCCTCTCCTGCCTCAGTCACCTCTCCCCAGCAGCCCTCCTGCTTCCTTCTTTGGCCTGGTTGTTTCCCCTCCCTGAGTTCTCTCCTTTCTGTCTCTCCCTCCACTTCCTCTTCCTGCCTCTACTTACCCCTATCTTTCCTCCCACCTCTCTACCACCCGTCTTCCTCCCCACAAGCCTGCCCCTTCAGGCTTGCTCCCCTCCCCTCTCCCTCCCTCCATCTCTCCCTTTGTTCCGGAGCAGACATGACATCAAGAGCAAGTAAAAGTCACATCAGCACTAAATCTTATCTCCAGCCCTCAGAAGGCTGCGTCCAGGCCGAGCCACAGATGCTCTCGCACACACGGAGGTAAACACTGGCACACAGAGATGCAGACGGCCCTCCGCGTGTGCTCAGGCACAGGCATAGAGGGACAGACGTGCACAAAGACATGCGGGCACAACCGAGCAGCAGAGCACTCTCCCTCTCTCTCCCTCTCTCTCCCTCTCTCTCCCTCTCTCTTCTTCTCTCTCCTTCTCTCTCTCTCTCTCTCTCTCTCTCTCTCTCACACACACACACACACACACACACACAGATGGGTGCCCACCCTCCAGAACCAGGGGAACTGACTCCACTCAAGGAAAAAAGACATCAGTAAGAGATAAGCCAAAACATGGACACCACAAGGAGAAATGGATTCCAGCCCACTCTGCAGTCCACAGCCCTCCCCTTCTTTCCCAGCCGGGGCTCCCCCATCCTGGGTGCTGACCCTGCCCCTCCCCCACCAGGGCCCAGGCCCAGGGAACTCCCAGCCTAGATAGAGTTGCTGGTCCCTCCCACTCCCACCCTCTTCCTGCTTCTCCAAGGAAAGAACAGGGGACAGGTTTGGGGACCGGATCCCACCTCCTGCCCACCTCGCTGCCTGCTTTCTTCCTGGTGGCCCTGTGAGCTCCCCTGCCTCCAAGCCTGGACCAGCCCACTGAGTCTTTCCATCTCCCAGACCTCCGACCTCGGACCTCCATGTGCCCCAGAGGAGAAAGAGGAGGAGGGCACACCAGAGTGAGAGGGGAGGGTTCAGAGACTGACAGGAGCCCAGAGAGAGCCTGGGGAGAGACAGAGACAGAGACAGAGGTCCAGAGACAGAGCTCTGGAGAAACAGAAAGGTTAAGACAGAAACCAGAGAGAAAGAGAGAGGAAAGGCAGAGGAAACAGAAGACAGGGAAAGAATGCACAGAGGGGCTCCAAAGAAAGGCAGGGTCCTGCCCTGGCCGTGGCCCTCAGCTGGCCTAGAGAAGAAGCAGACCGCCCCTAGCTACCAGCCTAAGTGTCAGAGTGAAGAAGCCGTCTCCCACCTACACCCGTTGGCCTGGGGATGCAGCCCCCCACCCTCTGCCTGCCTCCTCCAGACTCAGAGCAGATCCCGCCCAAGCGGCCCCCAGACCCCCACTGCGCGGCCCTCTTAAGCTCACTCCGCTGGGCAAAGGGTGTCTCCTCACTCACTTCTGGGCACTTCACGTCCTCCAGCCCCATCCCTCCACCCTCACTCCCGTCTCCTCCCTCAAGAGGACATGCCAGGCGGCGGACCAGCCCATGTCAAGCCCTGCTATCTACCCGGCAGCTCTCCCCAGCAAACCAATAAAGAGGGAACAGGCGAGAAGCAGGGCCAAAGCAGCAAAGAAGACGCCCAGACATCCTTCCTTTAGGGGGCCCCCAAACATGGGCAGGAGATGGAGCCCTCAGGTGGCCAATGACACCCGCAGTGACCGGTCCACCACCCCAAAGACAAAAAGGCATTACTCACCTTCCATGGGGTGCTCTTCTGCAGGCCGGCGAGGTTCAGGAAAAGGCAAGGCAGAGAGAGAGAAGAAAGGAGCGTTGGTTAGCGGGGGAACCAAGGACGGAGCTCCCAGGAGGGTGAGGAGTTCAAGGTCCCTGAGCCCACCCAGGCCGGAAGGAGACAGAGCCAGAGCCGCCACCTGAGTGAAGGCCTCACACATAGGGCCACACAGTCCAGGAGGCTCTGTATCTCATGTTGCATTCTAGGAAACTGAGGCCCAGGGCAGGGAAGTGACCTCAAGGTCACATGGAAACTGGGAAGCAGAGCCTGGAGTGGCAGGGAGGCAGGCCCGCCTCTCGCAGGCACACTCTTCCCCTTGCATTCCACGGTGCCTCGGAGACAGATGGGGACACGCTCCCACAGGGCTTACCCGAGACACACTCACACTCAGTGACACACTGACACACATAGGCGCTTAGCGATCCAGAGACACGTGCCATCTCTCACACACGCACACTCGAAGCCTTCGCACACACAGATGCAACCACCCCCCGCCGCCCCCGGGGGAGAAAAGTCATCCACACACAGTCAGAAGGTCAGAAAGCCCAGTTCGGCCCCAAAGTCACTGAACCTCTCTGACTCACTTGTCCCTCCCCTGTAAAAATGAGACAGGTGGACTCGAATGTTTCCGAGGCCCCTCTGGCCCCGGTTCTGGGATTCTAGGACAGGCAGCTGGGGGAGGTGATCAGAATGCAGTGGGCCACACCACGCCTGTCCCTAGGTCCCACCACAGCCTCTGGGTCGCCAGTCCTGCCTGGGCCTGGGTCTTGACCTCAATGGGTCTTTCCCTCAGTGGGTCAAGAAAGAATGGAGACAGTTCCTTCAAAGAAGCTACAACGGCCCAAGCAGGCCGGGCTCTGGTCTGCCCGGGGGGCAGGGCCGGGTCACCCCCTTCCCTAAACACTTCTCACCCACCCACCGCCTGGGGAGACTTCAGAGGAAGCAACAACAGGTGGGCAGAGAAAGAGCGCAACCTACAAACGCACGGACCCGAGGGGGAAAGACGCACACACGCACACGCCTGCACACGCACGTGGGCCTGCAGACCCCAGGATGCGCACACACACAGCCCGACAGCTGTTGGATGCACACGCACGCCCACAGGCACGCACTGTCACCTGCCTCCGGCGGCATTTTGTGTCATTTGCTCAGCGGCTCCTAGGGGTTAGCTCCACCGCAGAAACACACACGCTGTCATTTATCAGACCTTATCCCATCTCCTTAACACACACGGGGCTGAATGCAGAATCAATACCCACACAGTGATCTAATAGCTAACATTAGACGCACACATCGCCACCACGCCCCACTCTCCCTCCGCCGGCTGAAGGCTCTGCGAGGACCACAGCCCCCTTTCTGCCTGCCCACCGTCCATCTGCGCTCCAGGCAAGCCTTCACCTGTCTGCACGTGTTACAAGCACAGAGCTGCTTCCACTGGCCAGCTGCAAACCCCCAAACTATTTAAGAACGATGTTCTTAAATAAACCGAATCACTCCCCATATAGGGCAGGGATTGCTATGCGGGCTAGAAAGGGGCCCTCGGGAAAACCGCTGGGCTCTCACAAGGAGCCTCACGTCAGGACCTCTCTGGCCCCGGTGTGCAAAGGCCGTGGCCAGTCAGCTCAATCATCTCTCCAGCACCCGTACAACCAAGGGGGCAGGGTGACGTCTAGGGAATCCAACATGGCTGGTCTCTCAGGAAGTATTCCCGCCTGCCACAAACGTGGGCCACGCTGTACCCAAGGAGACATGAGCTAGCTTAGCCTGCAGGCTGCATGAGCCTCCCCTCTCCTGGCTTCCGAGACACAGCTCCCGGAGACTCACTGACCTCTCCTTCTATGCTGCTCTTTGCTTTCTGCTGATTCACCTGTGTCCCACACCTGCCATCGCAGACCTTCCAGGCTCGGTCCTATGCCCTCCACACTCCTGCCTTCTCCCTGCCCTCCTCGGTGATAGCTCACTCCCATGGCTTAAGGACTTCCCAGCCTATGCTTGTAGACGGGGCTTCCTCCCCGGGTACCAGTTGTGGGTCCCCATCTGTCTGCTCAGCGATTACTCAGACTGCTCCCTGACACCCCAGATCCACCACAAAAGTCGTGCTTATCTCCACCCTCGCAACCAAGGGCCCGTTGGCCCACATTTGTCACGGCGCTGCTTTCAGCCAACACTGCTCGAGCACCCACTAGGTGCCCCCCGCTCGAGATGCTGTTAGTTAGCCAAGCAGGCAACACCCTACCGACCCTTAACAGGGGGCTCATGAGTTTCCCTCCCAGCAACCTCAGGAGCCTGCTGGTACTACCAGCTTCTTGGGGGCAGGGAAGGAAACCTGCCCAGCAGCACAAAATCCCCTCTGACTTTGACCACTGTGCTTCTAGGTCAGCCTAGCCCACGGCCCATCCTTCCCCTCTGGTTTCCTGCAAGACGAAACCTGCCCATCCCCAGCTAGGCTTTCTTGGCCCAGGTACCAGATACACCTGACGAAATACCACCGTGATTAACACACACACACACACACACACAGACACATGTGCGCACACACGCACATGCACACACGCTCAGAATTTTCCTGTGGCTCAAACCTCTCTTCAGTGTTCTCAACCTATGTATCCACCTATCTTCAGAGAAGTTCTACCTGGGCTTCTCACCCTCAACATGCCCTTCCTTCTCCTCCCACCTACTCTCTCTGGTCAAGGTAGGCATCCAGAAATCAGCCCTCTTTTTTTTTTCATACCAATTACCAGGTCCTGTTGGCTCCACCATCTAAAACCCTAAAAACTAAACAAAGCTAGCAATGCTTTTCTTCCCTCCATCCCTCCCCCACCACAACCCCAAGCCAGACCCTCCTCAGATCCTCTCCCCAGAACATTAATAATGTTCCTCTTCAATGGCCCCCCTACAGCCAGTCTTTTCTCCCACAATTGTTAGTACACACACCACCAAAGCAGTCCAACCAAGTCACGACCCTGCTTAAAACAATTCCAGACTTCCCAGGATACCCCGCCAGGATACAGTCGGATCTTCCCCAGCAAGTCCACTGGAAATTCGGCCATGCCTCCCTCCAACCTCCTTTCCTGCAACAATCCAGGTTCCAGCCACACCCAACTGCTGTCCATTTCCCAAATGTCTCTCGTTTCTGCACATACCGTTCCCTTGGCTTGAAACACCCTTCCTTACTCCCACTCCTCCCACCCTCAGCACCCTGAAATTGAAGACCAGGTCAGTATACCACTGTTTGTGTTGGAACTGGCCTCACAGGCAGGGTTAGCCGCCCCTCCTCTGCATCACTGTCAATATGTACATTGTATCATTATTTCACTTTATTGTATCTTCAGAGCGAATTGCATTTCCATGTCTGCTTCCTGGCTGTACTGTGATATCCAAGAGCAAGGACAGTGTCTCATTCATCTCTACCTCCAGCTGCTTGCACAGTTCCTGGCTCAGAAGAAGGCATGCCTATGTTTGTTGAATGAATAATCAAAAACACTTCTCACATACTGAGTACTTCAAGTGCGCCTGGCTCTTTCCCTGCACTGTTCCCATCCCTTGCCACTACTACCTCATCAAAGGACACTGCCATTCCTCCCTCAAAGAGACAGGGAAACTGAGCCTCATAAAGTGGGAAAAACGTGTCCCGTGGCACGCTGCCGGTGAGGAGACAGTCAAAATCTGAACCGAAATCTGTTTTGCTTTAAAATTTCCCATGGCCCACATTCTTGGCTGGAAGTCAAGACTTTTAGAAGCTGACCCGACTCTATAGTTCTGATCTTAGCTCCCCCAAAGCACAACCATCTTGGTCTCCTCACCCGCCCCCAACACACACAAGGAGATGTGAATCTCCTAGACCTCACATTTAGGCTGTTTTCCTGGAGGGAAAGCCCTGCGCGTTCTTTTCCACTTTCACAAATCTCACTCAGCCCTCATTCAAGATCTAGCTAAATCCCACCTCCTCCTTCCAAGCCTTCTCTGACCACCAGGGTTAACGATCATATTCTCCTTTACTGATCATTAAAATAGTGCATGGCCAACTGTAAAGGATTCCATAAAACTCACTGAGTCCTTTCAACAACATTATAAGCTCCACATTAAAGAGTGGGACAGTGAAGAACAACGCGATTAAGTAAATTACCCAAGTGGACACACACAGCAGGTAGAAAGCTCGGATTGGACCCCGAGCCGCCTTTCTCTTAACCGCGCTGCCACCTGAGGATTTCCTTGTGAGTATCTGTCTCATTGCTGGGTTCTCACGCCAGCCACTCCCCGAACGGCTCTCTTGAGCCCACAGCCATCTCTCTCACAGCAGAAACTCTCGGCAACGCGGGTCTCGATGCTACAGAGTGGTTCCACATACATGACTTCATTTGCTCAAGTTTCACGCACAGAGGTCTGACCCACCCCACCAGCGGGCACAGATGCTGTTGTCTTCCCTGACATGAACTTGGGATTCCAGCAGACTCGTTATCAAGGACCATGAGCAAGACCAGAATAAAAGAAAAGGAAGTTCTGAGCGGCCACAACCAACATCATTGGCGGTGATGCATTAAAAACTTATCTCCTCATAGGGGAACCTTTCGGACCTGACCCAGAATCCACTCACTGGTGGCAACCCGCACCCGCAACACGCTTGGGAATGCTGATTTCCAAGTTCGCGAACCGGGGGGGAAATGTGGGCTGTCAACTGCCAACTTCTCGCTAGGGCGGAGGTGGAAAAACTCAGGAAAAGCTAATCTAAGAACTCCAAATACAGCAGGCATCATTTCAGGCAGGGACAAAACTCAGTGAAGGAACCACGGTGTGACAGTCCAATACCTAAGGGGAATCACGACATCCTGAGTCATCCGGAAAAGGTTAAATCACTTTCCAAATATTATGCTTGGGGAAGCAGAGAGGTAAGCAACGCATCTCAGAAAGATTGCCATCTGAGACTGCTTTCAGTGTTAGCGAGTTGTATATTTTAATGGGATAATGCTCCACTTTCCAGGGTGAGTTTCTCCCCCAGGGCCCTGGAAGCCTGAGATTTTACTGATCGATTTCCACTGCCCTCTCTCGGTGCTGGGACAGCTGGCTGGCAGACATGGGAACACCCTCACCACGTCCTGGCTTAAGGGAGAAGCTGTGGCCTGAAGAAGTGGGAACGGTTACTGGCTTCTGATGAAACACGGTCGCTAATTACCCCCAATAAACCACACTCGAGTAATGTGTGGACACAGCCGACCGACCGCCTGAGCTTTGGGAGGCAGCATGGACAATGGTGGGGGGCAACTGGTCCCAGAGTCAGCTCGGGGTTCGGACCCCAGCTCTTCCATCTCACGCAGTGGCATGAAGATGAAATGAGAGAAAATGTTCAAGGCAGAGCAAATGCTCACTAGCTGTGAGGCCCCAGGCTCTCCCCCCTTGACCGTGTGATCTGGTCTCTTTTTGTTCTAACTACTCCTTCAGCTATGTCTGCGGCCACTCCTCTCCAACTGTGGGCTCCTCTGAAGTCTCTTCACCCTCTCCTTGGCCAACTCATCTGATCCCGGAGCTTCAAATATTCTCTCTCTCCACGCACGCCCGCATGGCACCCAGGTCTCCATCCACAGCCCCGCCTTCAGTGCAAAGCTCTGGTCTTGCACTTCCAACAGCCTGGGCGCCTCTGTCTTAGAACACCAAGGGACACCGCAATTCAACACGTGCACAGTCCGGCGCCCAAACCTGCTCCTCTCCGCTCCCCTTTTCCTTTCCTCCCCTTTGCCACCACCACCACCATCCTTCCAAGCAAACCTGAAACCTCTTCACCTCTGCCTCCTCCCTAAGTCCCAAGGCTTCCGTCCCAGCAACAGTTCCCAATCGCCTGCTTCTCCTGCTGTCACAAAGGCCACCACCCTTCCTTGCCACTCCCCAAGACCAGCAAGATTCAGGGCCTCAGAGGCTGTCTCCTGAGCTATCTTCCAACTGATTTCTCCACTGCGTGATTCTGCTGTCCATAATCCTTCTACACCAGACTCCCAGCTTCTGAAATACAGCTCTTATTATTCATATATATGCTCAAAATTGTTGAGGATTTGTGGCTGCATTTGCCAATACGAGGGACATAGCATCCAATAAATGTTGGTTGAATGATTGAAGTCAAAACTCCCAGACCTGGGTTCAGCCTGTTTCTCCTGCACTGGATTCCCCTTGTTTCCTTATATTCTTGGTATCCCTTCTATGGATGGGATATACATGTCCCTCCCCTGCACCCATGGCTTTGCTCTTACCAGTGCCTGTGCATGGAGTGGCCTCCTCAAACCAAGCTTACTTATCCATGGCTAAGGTCAATCTTCAATAGCATGCCTTTTATTACCGATCCCCCCCACCACTTGTAAAACTATCCCTTTCCTCGAAACATCAGTAGCGCCCCACTGATAATAGTAACCACAATCTACTCACCACTTATTATGTACCGGACATTCATTTAATTCCCACAACCAACCTATGAGACAAGCCTGCTTATCTCCATTTACAGGTAAGGAAAAATTCATCTGAATGTCAGGCACTCGCCTGATGGCACAGGCTAGTGAGTGCAGAAGTCAGACTGAAACACAGACCTGAAGCTCGGGAGTCTAGGTTTTGACCACTAAGCTGCACGTCTTGCTGCATCTCTTTGGGTTATATACCACACCGTTGTTTTTTTTTTAAAGATTTTATTTATTTATTTGTCAGGGGCAGGAGGTGAGCACAAGCAGGGGGGAGCATCAGGCAGAGGGAGAAGCAGGCTCCCCGCTGAGCAAGGAGCCTGACATAGGGCTCCATTCCAGGACCCTAGGACCATGACCCAGGCTGAAGGCAGGCACTTAACCGACTGAGCCACCCAGGCATCCCTATACCACACTATTCTGTGTTTTGTCCTTTTGCTTTTGTTTATCGAGCATTTTCTATGTGCCAGACACTATTCTAAGCACTTAACATGAATTAGCTGATTCAGCTCCCGTAACAACTCTGTAAGGTAGGTACCATTGCCCCCAATTTCCAGAAAAGGAAACCAGGGTGGAGACAGCTGAAGTCCAAGGTCACTGCCCAGGCAGGCCTGCAGAATCTGTGCTCTTTCCCACGCACTGGACTGCTTCTTTATCTGCTTCCCTAATTAAACAGTCATGGCCCAGAGCAGCATCTTATTCATTTCTGAGCCCCCGCTTTAGCCCTCAATGTGAGGCCTCACACAAAGGACGCCTTGATAACGACTTACTGAATTCAACCACCAGCCACCATAAGAAACACACGTACGAATAACAGACATCTACCTCTCTACTAGCTTCCTACTTCTCTCCTAAGCTGCGTGCACCCCTGCCACTCTGTCCCATATGCCTGTGTCCCCATTCCACTCGAGGGCTCCCACACACACCTGCACACCCCCTCCCCTGATCACTCTTCAGCCCTTTATCCTCACTCGGGAGGGATGGGAACTCGGAGTTCCTATCCCGTGGACTCCATCCTGGCTTTGACTGATAATCAGCACTGGATCCCCACACTCAGTTACTCATACTTGGCTCTCTCTTCAATTACCTGTGGCGCCACACACACACACACACACACACACACACACACCATGCCCCGCCATCACCGCCCCAGAGAAGAAAAAAGCACATTTCCTAACAAGGAGGTTCTCAGTCAATGGGAAGGGCCCAACCCAGGCCTTCCTGGGGGAGATTCCAAAATCATCCACAAATCCATTCGTACACCAGGTACTAAAGGCAGATTGATATGTCTTATCTATAAAGCTAAAAAACTTTTTTCTAATGTATATTTGATTAACCACAATGGCAAATATAACATCGAAGTCCATCTAAAAGCTTTCCTGAATTCATAGTAGCTTCGAGTCGTTCTTTTTCACAGCGGACAGATATAAAAATAACTCCTACTTGGAAAGGGTACTATGAATTACTGACAGTTTTAAATGCCCATAATCTCAAAAAAGTTGAACCTCACTCAAAGCAGATAATCACGAAATGACGGTGACTTCAGAGGCAAACATAGGGACTCCGGGTCTCAGATCTGTCTCAGGGATGAGGAGCCAGGCCAATTTCCCTTAAAGTCTTCCTCCTCAACCCCTTGGGCGGGAGTGCATTCCTCTCCTCCTCAGCTGGATGAGAATGTACTAGAAGTGTAATGAGCACAGGATATTACAAAAGCTGCCCAGGAAATAGGAACACATATAAGGAGGGGGAATGAGGTCATGGGGTGGGGAGAGGGAGGCAAATCAGTACGGCTGTCACTGCACCTGTCACCTTACAACCCCGTGACTACCCACAACACACATCTGAAAATATACGCAGACATTTTCATATACACATACAGCCTTACCCAAGCCTTTATTTTCCAAATACTTATAATATCTCTTAATTCATTCTACAAATTTTTATCAAACACCCACTAAGTGCCTGGTACTGTATTACGTACAAGGAACACGGAGAGGAATAGCCTCTCCCTCTTATCACAGACAAAGCATCGCCCCTCCCTCAACAGCTACCAACACACACACACACACACACACACACACACGATGGATCAGATATACAGCTATCTCTCCCGGCTCCAACACAGCTAACACAAACATTCATCTCGTTCACACCCAACACACGTACTGGATACACACACTGTCCCTCCCACACACACCAGCACACCTCAGACACACAACCACACAACCCGTATTCAGAAGCACATACCTTATTTGGCTCGCTGGGAGCCTCTGGCCAATAAACCCTTTCAGGGATTGGACGCAAGGGTCTGACTGACCAATGTGCCTCAGGCTGCATTTTTCATGAGCGCAGGCCCGATTCTGTCAGCGAGCCCATGGCCCAGCTACTGTAACCCCTCCGTAGGTCACAGTCCCCTTCCATCAAGTTAGATGGGTGGCTCATCCTATTTTCTTGGAAAGACTTGGAAGGGAAAGGTCATAAAGACCAGAGAATCAAGTTCAATGTCATAGAAAGAAAGATTCCTTATGGAGTTCCAGTCCTCAGCCTTACTGAGGTCCCACATTCCATGCACGTGGGTATTTACACATGGGCACACGCCCTTACACTTGTGTGCTAGTCACTCTCCCAGGCACTATGACTCCTACATATAAACACTATTCAGCAGACCATTCGCACGTGGTACACACCACCAGACTCATAGCCTCTGCGTGCAGCCAGAAACCCACAAACACACACCTTCACAGTTTAGGGAGCACCTGCACTCCTCAGAAAAAAGGTGAGAAGGTGTCAGGTTGACTTAATACACGCAGTTCCTGAAGACACAGTCCACAACGTTATAGAGACAACCGCACAAAAGTAATCCAAACACTTTCCTTAAGGATTCCTGTTCCACAACCGCAGATAGCCAAGTACTGCTCATCCCCAACCCAGGGCCACACCTGCGGCCTCGGCTCCTCCGATGGCTGTCCCCCCGCCAGGACACCCATCCCCGAAGCACTCCTAGGGCCACACTAGTTTGAGGGCACACACACGCACCGCAACTCTCCCCATAAGACTGGGGGGGGGCGGACACACACCCAGCGGCTAGGTGGCCCACACCTTCTCGGGGTCTGGGACAGAGGAAAACATGTCTGTCGCCACAGACCGGGGTGGAAGGAGATGCCCACCCGCGACCCCAAACTGGCGGGGAACGTCTCCCCCACTGCCCCGTCAGACCAAGGTACAACAGGGGCCTTCAAGTCCCTCCTTCGCCGGCCACCTGAACCATAGTCCACAGGGACCCGGGCCGGGCGCCACCCGGGCGACCGGTCCCCTCCTCTCACTCGGCTACGCCTCTTGAAGCTGGGGAGCTGGTGGAGGCTCTCCCTCCCTGAAACCTCCCTTTCCAGGCACAATCTTGCCCTCCCCACTCTCCCTCCCCTGCCCTCGCTGCGTGCCCTTCTCCTCACGCCCAGGCCCTCTCCGTCCCGTCCTGCCGCGGCCTCACCCGCCCTACTTCCCACGCTTCACTCTCAGAAACTCTCAGATGGCCGCGGTGAGCAGGTGACACCGGCTCCGCCCACCTGAGTCCGCCACGCCCTCGCCTCGTAGGCCCCGCCCGCGACGGCCCCACCCACAGCCCTTCAAGCCCCGCACCTCCTGACCCAGCACACACCGTCAGGACTCCTCCAATCCCGCCCCAGACCCTACACCCCCATAGTCCCCGCCCACAAAAGCCCGCCCCCACAGATCCGGTCCGCACACTCCCTCACACACACGCTCACACACCCGACCCACAGGCCCTCAAGCCCTCGGACCCTCAGGCTCCGGAGAGCCCCTCGCAAGACCAGAGGACACTGTACTACCTACAGGTCGCCCCGCACAGGCCACGTCCACACAGGTCGGTCACTGGCTAGCCACGTGCCTCCTCTCCACGGGATAGGCGTCCTCACCCGCCCCTCGCAAGACACGCCTCACGACCCCCGGGAGGCTGGTGCCAGCTCTCACACGCCCTCGGGCCTGAGCCTGCGGTCCCGACAACCCCTCAGGCCGCGCGCGACCCCGGGACCCGGCGCAGGCAACCCCTCGCTCCCGAGCCCAGGCGCGCAGCGGCAGCTCCCCCGGGCTCACCTTCGCTGCAGAACTTGCCGCCGAAACCCGTGTGGCTGCAGTCGCAGCCCACCTCGCCGGGGGCCAGCACCGTGCAGAGGCCGCCGTTGGCACAGGGGTTGCGCGCGGGCGCGCACAGTGGGTCGGCGGCGGCGCCGCGCAGGCCCTGGCTGCCCAGGAGCGCGGGGGGCCGCTCGCCCAGCTTCAGGTTGGCCAGGAGGCCGCGGAAGGGCGGCTCGTACTTGACCGTGCTGAGTGTGAGCGCTGAGAGGCGCACGTCGGGCGGGATGCCGCCCACGAACAGGTCGCTGGCCACTTGCATCTCACGCCTCTTGGAGCGCACCTCGGCCGCGCGGGCCTCGCCGTCCACCGCCAGCGCCGTGCGGCGCGCGTCGCGGGTCAGCAGCACCATGTGCCAGCGGTCGTCGGCCACCGGCGTGTCCAGCTGCAGCGTGGCGGGCTCGGCGCACGAGAGCGTGAAGCGCAGCCGCAGGCGCCCGTCCACCAGCAGCAGCTCCAGGAAGTCGCAGTCGCCACCGTCGTCCAGGTAGAGCAGCAGCGCGCGCGTGGCGTTGGTGCGCAGGCTGAAGCTGAGCTCGCCGCTTCCCGCCGCGCCCGCCCAGCGCGCGTAGCGAGCCCACTGCCCCGGGCCGCCGCCGAACTCCAGGCTCCCGGCGCCCGCCGCCAGCGCCAGCAGCAGCAGCAGCAGCAACCGCGTTGACGGCGTGGGCGGCCGCCACGGGCTCCTGGCCGCCATGCCTTTGGCGGCCCCGGCCCCGCCCGGCCCCCGGCCCCGCTCAGGCTTCAGAGCCGCGGGCGCATGGGGCGGGGAGGGGGCCGGGCGCCCCCCGCGCGGAGCGGGGCTCCCTCGCCGGCTCACAGTGCCATGAGCCCGGTCGCGGGGCGAGGCGCAGTGGCCCAGGTACCGGCTTCCCGGGGCAGCGGTGGCGGCGGGGGCGGTGGCGCCCCTCCCCCGCTGCGGGCTCCGATGGAGGATGGGGGAGGGATGCCTGCGGAGAAACAGAGAAACAGAGAGGAAAGGGTTAATGAGGGGTTCCGTGGAGGGCAGAGGGTGAAGGAGGGGATCATGAGTGCTGACTCCACGTCGCACCAGCAAACACTCAACTGTTTTCCCTTAGTACTTGAGCCCGCCCCTGCCCGGAGGGTCCCAGAGCAAGAAACACCACCTGGGAGGGTAGGTAGCACTTGCAGAGATACGGCACTTATTAGAGTGATTATTAATTTGAGATGTGGGCGAGTGGTTAGTAGCATCTTAAAGTTGGGTAGGAGCCCAAGCCGGCTGCCCTCACCAGGGCGGCTCCCGCAGGTGAGGCCTGGAGACCCTCCGCCAGCTGGTGGCCCCAGCCTCTTCCTCTCTGAGCCACCCAAGTTCTGTGTGATGCTCCCACCACTAGCCAGCCAGTTGCAGCTCTCTCATCAGCTCCTGATGCTGGATAATGAAGTTGCTAAATAATTCATTGGGATTAATTAAATGCCAATTCGTCAATGGGATCATTGGGTAACCTGGCTGAGAAGGGGACAAGGGAGAGAAGCCAGCTAGAACCCAGGCATCCGGGCACCCAACCCTCTCTATCCATGCAAGGACACATGTTTCCAGTTGCCCCCAAACAACACTCACCTCTCTTCCTGGGCCCCAACCCCACTGCTCACCTGCCCAGATCCTGCAAAAAGCTAGATGTCCGTCACCCTCAACCTCCAGTTCCCAGTCCTCAGCCTCAGACCTGGCCCAATACCTGGGTTCTCCTCACCCCTCGGTTCCACCCCCTCCCCATCCAGGGCTGGGGAGCCACCAGGAGGCAGGCTTATTTACATAAAATTGCCTTTCTGAAATGATTACCCTTGTAACGGGCTGTCAGAGAGCAATTTATACCCCACACCGGGGAGGGGAATTTGCATCTCGTTAAACTCCGAGTCGTAATTATTTATATCCAACAACCCTCCTGAATATTGCATTGATTTTATTTTGGGGAGGGAGGAAGGGAAGGAGGTGGGGAGAAGCCTGGGAGAGAAGCAGGGAGGGGCCAAAGTTTAGGAAGAGACAGGGAAAGATTGAAGTGGAGCGGGGTAATCACAGGAAAAGCGACAGAGACAGAAGAGTAATGGAGGAGAAAGGTAGCCTGATGGGGAGAAGAGGGAAGAGACGATAGAGAAAATTAATCCAAACAGCGTTTGCCAAAGCCCTGGATGCTGGACATTTTTACAAATGACAATTTACGAGTCAGTCTGAAAAGTCCCGCTATTCCCATTAACCACTGGGAAAGCCCTCATAGAAAGACTAGGGACTTGCCCAAGGTCACACAGCCCATCAGCAGGGAGCTGGGACTTAGATCCACATATGTCAGACCCCAGTCTCTCCACAAAGGATACAAAGGGTGGGGCAGCCTCGGGTGCAGCTCAGGGCAGTGGGAACCAAAGGAGAGAAGAGGGGTGAGGCAGAAGTTCAGACGGGTGCAGTTCCTTTCTCCGTGGAAGAAAGCTGGGGTATGAAGGGAGAGAGAGAAAGCTAGGGACCCCCTAAAAGAAACCATTGCAGGGGAGTGACCAGAGAGTCACGGGAGGGCAGGGATGGTTGGAGTGACATGTGTGCTAAAGGAAGAAGAGGCAGAGAAGACCTCAGGAGAACAGCGGGGAGTCTGGGGAGCCATCTCCAAGAGAACCTCAAAGTCCAATTCTCAGGTCCTTCCCTCTAGTTCTTCTGACTGTTGCCTCACTACCACCACCACTCCTCACCCAGTCCCATCGGCATCAGTGGGGACTCAAGTGTCCTGTCTCACTGCCCCCCCACCCAGGGGCTGCTCCTTCCCAAGCAAGGGACAGAGCTGGCAGACAGCCCCTCTCCCTCCCGGCACTGTCCGGGTTATATATAGTCTTTGCCACTGCCTCTCCTCATTGGGTAATGGAGATAATTAACATGCGCGGGCTAATTAGCCAATCAAATTAAATGCAGCACCTGCTCCCAGGCTGATTGACGCCCTTACCCCCCCACACACACACACTTGCACCCCCACCCCGGCCCAGGGCCAGGGAGGGGAACCTGCAGGCTTGGGGGGAGGGAATGGCCAAACCACCTCTTCTCCAGGAGGGGCAGGGAGACCCCCAGCAGAGACACAGGCCTGAAGACCAGAAAAGTGACCTCCTTCCTCCCTCCCTCACGCTGGGGTCTCAGTCTTTGACTGGCCTAGCCTCTCTCTGCCTCTCTCCCAACCCCCACCCCCACCTCCGGACACATTTGGGGAGGGAATTAATTAACTATCGATTTCCACTAGCAGAGGGAATAGGATTTCGTGCTGCTATCCACTCACCCCTCAGCTCAGGAGAGAGAAGGGATTAGCTTCGCTGCCCCACCCCGGAAACCAATCCCTCCGTCATACTCACATCCCCCCCCCC